>JAGIQG010000013.1:81692548-81803995 GCA_024679065.1 Sphyrna mokarran | reverse complement strand
CAGACTGGTTTCTGCAGTGAAGTGTTTAAATAGACTCTGTAGACTGTTTTGGCTTCAGTGACTGTTTAATAGACTCTGCAGACTGTTGCTGCAGTGTGTTGTTTAAATAGACCTCTGCAGACTGTTTGGCTGGCAGTGTATGTTTAAATCGACCTCTGCAGACTGTTGCTGCAGTGAAGGTGGTTAAATAGACTCTGCATACTGTTTGCTGCGTGACTGTTTAAATAGACTCTGCAGACTGTTTGCTGCAGTGTGTTGTTTTAAATAGCTCTGCAGACTGTTTGCTGCAGTGTACTGTTTAAATAGACGCTGTAGACTGTTTGCTGGCAGTGTGTTGTTTAAATAGACTCTGTAGACTTTTGCTGCATGTGTTGTTAAATAGATGCTGAGAACTGTTTGCTGCAGTGAACTGTTTAATAGACTCTGCAGACTGTTTTGGCTGCAGTGTGTTGTTTAAATAGACGCTGCAGACTGTTTGCTGCAGTGAACTGTTTAATAGACTCTGCAGACTGTTTGCTGCAGCGAACTGTTCAAATAGACCTCTGCCGACTGTTTTGCTGCAGTGACTGTTTAAATAGACGCTGCAGACATGTTGCTGCAGTGTGTTGTTTAAATAGACTCTGCAGACTGTTTGCTGCAGTGAACTGTTTAAATAGACTCTGCAGACTGTTTGCTGCAGTGAACTGTTTAAATAGACTCTGCAGACTGTTTGCTGCAGTGAACTGTTTAAATAGACTCTGCAGACTGTTTGCTGCAGTGTGTTGTTTAAATAGACTCTGCAGACTGTTTGCTGCAGTGTGTTGTTTAAATAGACTCTGCAGACTGTTTGCTGCAGTGTGTTGTTTAAATAGACTCTGCAGACTGTTTGCTGCGTGTGTTGTTTAAATAGACTCTGCAGACTGTTTGCTGCAGTGTACTGTTTAATAGACTCTGCAGACTGTTTGCTGCAGTGTGTTGTTTAAATAGACTCTGCAGACTGTTTGCTGCAGTGAACTGTTTAATAGACTCTGCAGACTGTTTGCTGCAGTGTTTGTTAAATAGCTCTGGACTGTTTGCTGCAGTGACTGTTTAAATAGACTCTGCAGACTGTTTGCTGCAGTGAGTGTTTAAATAGACTCTGTAGACTGTTTGCTGCAGTGACTGTTTAAATAGACTCTGCAGACTGTTTGCTGCAGTGTGGTTGTTTAAATAGACTCTGCAGACTGTTTGCTGCAGTGTACTGTTTAAATAGACTCTGTAGACTGTTTGCTGCAGTGTGTTTTTTAAATAGACTCTGTAGACTGTTTGCTGCAGTGTGTTGTTTAAATAGACTCTGCAGACTGTTTGCTGCAGTGACTGTTTTAAATAGACTCTGCAGACTGTTTGCTGCAGTGAATTGTTTAAATAGACTCTGCAGACTGTTTGCTGCAGTGTACTGTTTAAATAGACTCTGAGACTGTTGCTGCAGTGTGTTGTTTAAATAGACTCTGCAGACTGTTTGCTGCAGTGAACTGTTTAAATAGACTCTGCAGACTGTTTGCTGCAGTGTGTTGTTTAAATAGACTCTGTAGACTGTTTGCTGCAGTGTGTTGTTTAAATAGACTCTGCAGACTGTTTGCTGCAGTGAACTGTTTAAATAGACTCTGCAGACTGTTTGCTGCAGTGAACTGTTTAAATAGACTCTGCAGACTGTTTGCTGCAGTGTGTTGTTTAAATAGATTCTGTAGACTGTTTGCTGCAATGTGTTGTTTAAATAGACTCTGCAGACTGTTTGCTGCAGTGTGTTGTTTAAATAGACTCTGCAGACTGTTTGCTGCAGTGAACTGTTTAAATAGACTCTGCAGACTGTTTGCTGCAGTGTGTTGTTTAAATAGATTCTGTAGACTGTTTGCTGCAGTGTGTTGTTTAAATAGATTCTGCAGACTGTTTGCTGCAGTGAACTGTTTAAATAGACTCTGCAGACTGTTTGCTGCAGTGTGTGTTTAAATAGACTCTGCAGACTGTTTGCTGCAGTGTGTTTTTAAATAGACTCTGCAGACTGTTTGCTGCAGTGAACTGTTTAAATAGACTCTGCAGACTGTTTGCTGCAGTGTGTTGTTTAAATAGATTCTGTAGACTGTTTGCTGCAGTGTGTGTTTAAATAGACTCTGCAGACTGTTGCTGCAGTGTGTGTTTAAATAGACTCTGCAGACTGTTTGCTGCAGTGTGTTGTTTAAATAGATTCTGCAGACTGTTTGCTGCAGTGAACTGTTTAAATAGACTCTGCAGACTGTTTGCTGCAGTGTGTTGTTTAAATAGATTCTGTAGACTGTTTGCTGCAGTGTGTTGTTTAAATAGACTCTGCAGACTGTTTGCTGCAGCGTGTTGTTTAAATAGACTCTGCAGACTGTTTGCTGCAGCGTGTTGTTTAAATAGACTGCAGACTGTTTGCTGCAGTGTGTTGTTTAAATAGATTCTGCAGACTGTTTGCTGCAGTGAACTGTTTAAATAGACTCTGCAGACTGTTTGCTGCAGTGTGTTGTTTAAATAGATTCTGCAGATTGTTTGCTGCAGTGAACTGTTTAAATAGACTCTGCAGACTGTTTGCTGCAGTGAACTGTTTAAATAGACTCTGCAGACTGTTTGCTGCAGTGAACTGTTTAAATAGACTCTGCAGACTTTGCTGCAGTGTGTTGTTTAAATAGACGCTGTAGACTGTTTGCTGCAGTGAACTGTTTAAATAGACTCTGCAGACTGTTTGCTGCAGTGTGTTGTTTAAATAGAGTCTGTAGACTGCTGCAGTGTGTTGTTTAAATAGATTCTGCAGACTGTTTGCTGCAGTGTGTTGTTTAAATAGACTCTGCAGACTGTTTGCTGCAGTGAACTGTTTAAATAGACTCTGTAGACTGTTTGCTGCAGTGTGTTGTTTAAATAGACTCTGCAGACTGTTTGCTGCAGTGAACTGTTTAAATAGACTCTGTAGACTGTTTGCTGCAGTGTGTTGTTTAAATAGACTCTGCAGACTGTTTGCTGCAGTGAATTGTTTAAATAGACTCTGAGACTGTTTGCTGCAGTGAACTGTTTAAATAGACTCTGCAGACTGTTTGCTGCAGTGTGTTGTTTAAATAGACTCTGCAGACTGTTTGCTGCAGTGTACTGTTTAAATAGACTCTGAGACTGTTTGCTGCAGTGTGTTGTTTAAATAGACTCTGTAGACTGTTTGCTGCAGTGTGTTGTTTAAATAGACTCTGCAGACTGTTTGCTGCAGTGAACTGTTTAAATAGACTCTGCAGACTGTTTGCTGCAGTGAACTGTTTAAATAGACTCTGCAGACTGTTTGCTGCAGTGAACTGTTTAAATAGACTCTGCAGACTGTTTGCTGCAGTGTGTTGTTTAAATAGACTCTGCAGACTGTTTGCTGCAGTGTGTTGTTTAAATAGACTCTGCAGACTGTTTGCTGCAGTGAACTGTTTAAATAGACTCTGCAGACTGTTTGCTGCAGTGTGTTGTTTAAATAGATTCTGTAGACTGTTTGCTGCAGTGTGTTGTTTAAATAGACTCTGCAGACTGTTTGCTGCAGTGAACTGTTTAAATAGACTCTGCAGACTGTTTGCTGCAGTGTGTTGTTTAAATAGACTCTGCAGACTGTTTGCTGCAGTGAACTGTTTAAATAGACTCTGCAGACTGTTTGCTGCAGTGAACTGTTTAAATAGACTCTGCAGACTGTTTGCTGCAGTGAACTGTTTAAATAGACTCTGCAGACTGTTTGCTGCAGTGTGTTGTTTAAATAGACTCTGCAGACTGTTTGCTGCAGTGAACTGTTTAAATAGACTCTGCAGACTGTTTGCTGCAGTGAACTGTTTAAATAGACTCTGCAGACTGTTTGCTGCAGTGTGTTGTTTAAATAGACTCTGCAGACTGTTTGCTGCAGTGTGTTGTTTAAATAGACTCTGCAGACTGTTTGCTGCAGTGAACTGTTTAAATAGACTCTGCAGACTGTTTGCTGCAGTGAACTGTTTAAATAGACTCTGCAGACTGTTTGCTGCAGTGAACTGTTTAAATAGACTCTGCAGACTGTTTGCTGCAGTGTGTTGTTTAAATAGACTCTGTAGACTGTTTGCTGCAGTGTGTTGTTTAAATAGACTCTGCAGACTGTTTGCTGCAGTGAACTGTTTAAATAGACTCTGCAGACTGTTTGCTGCAGTGAACTGTTTAAATAGACTCTGCAGACTGTTTGCTGCAGTGTGTTGTTTAAATAGACTCTGTAGACTGTTTGCTGCAGTGTGTTGTTTAAATAGATTCTGCAGACTGTTTGCTGCAGTGAACTGTTTAAATAGACTCTGCAGACTGTTTGCTGCAGTGTGTTGTTTAAATAGACTCTGCAGACTGTTTGCTGCAGTGTGTTGTTTAAATAGACTCTGCAGACTGTTTGCTGCAGTGAACTGTTTAAATAGACTCTGCAGACTGTTTGCTGCAGTGAGCTGTTTAAATAGACTCTGCAGACTGTTTGCTGCAGTGAACTGTTTAAATAGACTCTGCAGACTGTTTGCTGCAGTGTGTTGTTTAAATAGACTCTGCAGACTGTTTGCTGCAGTGTGTTGTTTAATAGACTCTGCAGACTGTTTGCTGCAGTGAACTGTTTAAATAGACTCTGCAGACTGTTTGCTGCAGTGTGTTGTTTAAAAGATCTGCAGACTGTTTGCTGCAGTGTGTTTAAATAGACTCTGCAGACTGTTTGCTGCAGTGTGTTGTTTAAATAGACTCTGCAGACTGTTTGCTGCAGTGTGTTGTTTAAATAGATTCTGCAGACTGTTTGCTGCAGTGAACTGTTTAAATAGACTCTGCAGACTGTTTGCTGCAGTGTGTTGTTTAAATAGATTCTGCAGATTGTTTGCTGCAGTGAACTGTTTAAATAGACTCTGCAGACTGTTTGCTGCAGTGAACTGTTTAAATAGACTCTGCAGACTGTTTGCTGCAGTGAACTGTTTAAATAGACTCTGCAGACTTTGCTGCAGTGTGTTGTTTAAATAGACGCTGTAGACTGTTTGCTGCAGTGAACTGTTTAAATAGACTCTGCAGACTGTTTGCTGCAGTGTGTTGTTTAAATAGAGTCTGTAGACTGCTGCAGTGTGTTGTTTAAATAGATTCTGCAGACTGTTTGCTGCAGTGAACTGTTTAAATTAGACTCTGCAGACTGTTTGCTGCAGTGTGTTGTTTAAATACTCTGCAGACTGTTTGCAGCAGTGTGTTGTTTAAATAGACTCTGCAGCCTGTTTGCAGCAGTGTATACTGTTTAAATAGACGCTGCAGTGCGCTGTTTAAATAGACTCTGCAGCCTGTTCGCAGCAGTGTACTGTTTAAATAGACTCTGTAGACTGTTTGCTGCAGTGTACTGTTTAAATAGACGCTGCAGCCTGTTTGCAGCAGTGTACTGTTTAAATAGACTCTGTAGACTGTTTGCTGCAGTGTACTGTTTAAATACTCTGCAGACTGTTTGCTGCAGTGCGCTGTTTAAAATAGACTCTGCAGCCTGTTTGCTGCAGTGTACTGTTTAAATAGACTCTGTAGACTGTTTGCTGCAGTGTACTGTTTAAATAGACTCTGCAGACTGTTTGCTGCAGTGTACTGTTTAAATAGACTCTGCAGACTGTTTGCTGCAGTGTACTGTTTAAATAGACTCTGTAGACTGTTTGCTGCAGTGTACTGTTTAAAATAGACTCTGCAGACTGCTATAGTATACAATAAATGCACTAGAAATACAATGTAGGAACTGCCCATGTTGGGCATTTATAGTCCATTGCCCCCCTCCACCCTGCCATACCTCCGCATCCTACTTTGTCTAAATCAACTCGGGGATATGTAGAGATGACACTCCAACCTCTCTAAACAGGAGTCTTCTTCAGAGGAGCTTTTTAAACATCCACCTAACATCTGCACTCCAGGCCTATCTGTACGCAGAACAGTGACCAGTCAGCACAATCAAACATGGAAGATTTGGCCAATATTCCACCATCAGCTTTTCCAGTTTCACCTGGGATTTCTGGGGAAGGGCCTTAAAGGCACAGTATTGTCACAGTTGTCAGAGATTTGACCCTCCTGTGTTTGTGCTGGTGTGTGCAAAGTGATAAGAATCGATGACGTGTCATTTTAGAGGCAATTCTTGACCAAAGGTGGAATGATTCCAAGAAATGAAAGTCAAGTATAGTGACGAATGTGATTCAACCTCTCACTGCGGAATTTTGTCTTTGAATTCATGGTGCAAGTAGCCTTTTTGGTTATATCACAGCTTGGTATGGGCTCCTGCTCTGTCCAAGACCACAAGAAACTACAAAGGGATGTGAATGCAGCCCAATCCATCACACAAACAAACCAGCCTCCCATCCATTGACTCAGTCTACACTTCCCGCTGTCTCGGCAAAGCAGCCAGAATAATTGAAGACCTCACACATTCCAGGCATTGTCCCTTCCACCTTCCATTGGGAAAAAGATACAAAAATCTGAGCTCACATATCAACTGACTCAAGAACAGCTCCTTTCCTGCTGCTGTCAGACTTTTAAATGGACTTACCTCGCATTAAGTTGATCCTTCTCTACACCCTAGCTATGACTGTAACACTACATTCTGCACTGTCTCCTTTCCTTCTCTATAAATGATATGCTTTGTCTGCATAGTGTGCAAAAAAGTTCTTTTCACTGTATTCCCAATACATATGACAATAACACATCAAATCCAAACCTTATGGTCTCTCCCGCAGGATAATTGTGCATGGACAGAAGTTTTCTAAAGCGCTCGTGCCCGGATCTGCCAAGGTCTTCAACGTCCAGAAGGAGTTCAAACTCACGGAGGATGAGGTGAGCGCAAGGAATATTTCTGACGAGCAACACTCGGACTAACGGACGGTGCCCTGTCCCTCCTCCCCCCTCCCAAGGAATTAACCTCCATCTGTCTTTCTTTGATATCCTTTGCACTCTTCTTTCCAATCTCCACAGGTTTTGCAGGTGAGCGACCATTATCCGGTTGAAGTGCAACTCAAATTGGAGAAGGCTTACCACAGTGAACTGTGACCTCTGCCCTGTTCAGGACTGCACACGGTGAACTCTGACATCCGTCAGCACAACTGCAGTAAAGACCTCGTGATGGGGGTCAAAGTATCTCTTTCCTTACCGGAGAGATTTTCTTTAGGGCTGTATTTTTTTTTTAATTTTTACTTTTGGGGTCTACTTTATGGTCTTTTGGGGGCTCCTTAATTTCTCACTAACTGCTGTATTAGTTGATGTGGTTGCGCAGTGATGTTACATTTTGTACTCACGATAACATGAAGCTTAGTTAGGTTTGCACTGAAGCAGGTAGTATTCAATATCTGGGATACAGTGGGTTTGCGTTGCTGCCTCAGGGACCCACATTCGATTCCGGCCTTGGGTCAATGTTTGTGTGGTTTGCTGTTCTCCCTGTGTCTGCGTGGGTTCTCGTCCAACAGTCCAGATGTGTGGGATACGGAGATAGGGCAGGGAGTGGTCCTTGGTCAGGCAGTGAGGAGTTAATGGGTCAAAAGGTCGCTCTAGGGATTTAACTTGTTAAACTAAAGCTGCAATAGGACACAAGAACATTGATCAAATTCATTTTCTACTGCCCTTGTCCTACTGGACAGCAGAGCTTTCGATGGGTTAGGAAGATGCCTTTGATGTAGCATTGATGAGATCCTGCATTGCAATTTTCATTGAAACTTTTGGAACGTTGGTACCTTCTTCTTAGGATCTCCGAACAATATCAGGGGTTGTGGGTTAAATGCAAAAAAAGCAAGACGTGGCTTGCCTATGTCAAACTAAAAACAAGATTTTTTTTTGAAGGAGTTCTTTCCTGTATAGAGCAGGAACTAAAACCAGAAACACCAGCCTGTGCAACACTCCAGTGACATTGAAATCAAATCACGTGACCAGCTCTTAAAGCAATCGTGCAACTACTTAAATATATAATGCCTAGGGCACCTCAAAAGTGTTATACAGTCAATTAAATATGTTGGAAGGGTAAGTCCTTCTTGTAAGGAGGTAAGTGAGAAGTTAATTTTGGAGAGTCTAGGATGAGAGAGCAGAATTTAAAATTCAAACCAAATCACTCAAGATCAAAATGAGGATCCACTTCACAGATCTTTCTGCTGGAATCAATGATTTAAGTTCAAGAGGGAGAGAGAGGGAGCTGTGAGAAGATGATTTGCGTGTGTCAAGTCTGTAACTTCATGCCCAAATGCAGCAAGACCTGGACAATATCCAGGCTTGGGCTGACAAGTGCCAAGTAACATTCAGCCCACACAAGCACCAGGCAATGGCCATCTCCAACAAGAGAGGATCAAACTATCTCCCCTTGACATTAAATGGCGTTCCCATCACTGAATCCCCTCCACTATCAACATCCTGGGGGTTACCATTGACCAGAAACTGAACTGGACCCAGCCATATAAATACTGTGGCTCCCAGAGCAGGTCAGAGGCTGGGAATCCTGCGTAGAGTAACTCACCCCCTGACTCCCCCCCCCCCCCCCCCCCAAAGCCTGTCCACCATCTACAAGGCACAAGTCAGGAGTGTGATGGAATATCTCCCACTCGCCCTGGACGAGCACGGCTCCGACAGATGTTTAGGATACAGAGATAGGGCAGGAAGTGGTCCTTGGTCAGGCAGTGAGGAGTTAATGGGTCAAAATGGGTCAAGAAGCTCAACAATATCCAGGACAAAACAGTCTCCCCTGCTCGATATTCACTCCCTCCCCCACTGACACACAGCAGCAGCAGCAGTGTGTACCATCTGCAAGATGCACTGCCACAACTTGGCAAGGTTCCTTTGATAGCGCTGCCCAAACTCACCACCTCTACCCCCTAGGACAAGGGCAGCAAACGCCATGGGGAATACTCACTGCTTATACGTCCCCCCTTCGAGCTCCCAGCACGCCACCCCAAGTTGCCATTTCTTCACTGGATCGAAATGCTGGAATTCCCTCCCTAACAGCACTGTGCGTTACCTACACTGCACGTGACAGTAGCAGATTCAAAATGGTGGCCCACCCATCACCTTCTTAAGGTCAATTAGACATGGAACTTGTGTAAGAATTCAGAGCAGGGGGCGTCATGTAAGAGAGAAAATAACAGCAAGGAGAATAAGAAAATGGCAGAGAAATCAAGAGCCAGAATCAAATAAGGACTTGAGAAAAAGCTGTCGGAGCAAAGAACGTTAAAAGAACAAAACAGCACAGAAAACAGGCCCTTCGGCCCAATGAGCCTGCGCCACCACCCCGATGTTCCCACGTCTACCTGTGATCCCTGTCTATGTTTATAGATCTGTGGATTAAAACCAAATTTGAGACAATTTAGAGAGAATTTATTTTGCCAATTAGCCTAAGAGCACATCTTTGGGGTGTGGGAGGAAACCGGAGCACCTGGAGAAAACCCACACAAGCATGGGGAGAATGTGCAAACTCCCACAGACACAGGCCCAAATCCATGTGTCTGCACAGCACAGCGATAGTCACTGAGCTGTCGTGTTGCCTATCAAATAGTCTAGGTCAAGCATACACTAACGATGTGAAGCACTAGGATACACTCAAAAAAATCCAAGAGCAGCCCTCTCACGACCCATCGCATGTATGTCTCTTGTTAGACAACAAGGTGGACCAAAGCACCTGTAGGATAAAAACAAGTACCTCAATATCATCATCTATTCACACACTTCCCAGGGACTCCCAAGGCTCATGATCCCTATTTTAAATCAGTTTTCTATACCCCTCCATTCCCATTCTGTTCATGTGCCCATCTAAGTATTTCTTAAATAACTCCAGAGTGCCTGCCTCCACCACTTGGCAGCACATTCCATACCCCCACCACCCTGTGTGAAAAAAACTCCCTCTAGCATCCAACTTATACCTTACCCCTCTCACCCTAAGCCCGTGACCCCTCACGCTACTCAGCTAGCTTAAAGTTTTCTACCTTTAGAACATCGAAAATAAAGTGGATGAATTAGTTGCACAGATAAACATTAAGGAGTGTGATATAGTTGGCATTACGGGGATGTAGCGCCAAGGATGGGAACTAAACATTGAGGTTATTCGGTGCTCAGGAAGGACAGACGGTGGGACCAGGAAAACATGGCAGAGTTTCATTCTTGATCAAAGATATTATTGATACAAATATGAGGAAAGATTTTAGCACAGATATTAAGTTCAGAAACATCAAGGGGCAAAAAAAAAATATTCACGGGAATGGTTTACTGATCACCAAACTGTAATGAGAAAAGCATGCATTAAAAGGAACCTCGGTGATTCCGGGTGACTTTAATCTGCATTTAGATTGGGGAGACAAATTAGTCACTGTACAATAGAGGATGAATTTCAGGAGTGCAGACAGGATGGGTTTCTGGAGCAGTTCATTGAGGAACCAATAAGGGAGCAGGATATCTTGGACTGTACAATGAGAAAGGATTAGTTGGCAACCTTGGTGTGAGAATCCATGGGGATGAGTGACCATAATATGATAGAATTCTTTGTCGAGTTGGGTAGTGAAGTAGCTGATTCTTAGGGTCCCGAATCTCAGTAAAAGGTAACTATGATGGTACAAGGCATGAATTGGCCATGGCGGACTGGGAAACGTTACTGAAAGGGATGGCAGTGGACTGGCACTGGCAGGAATTTAAAGAACAAATATTGAACTCCAGAAGTTGTTTATTCCTGTTTGGCACAAGAGCAGAAAGGGAATTGTGGCCAATCCATGTCTTAAAAAGGAAATTAGAGATTGTATCCGATTCAAGGAAGAAATAGACAAATTAGCAAGAAAAAGCAATAGGCCTGAGGATTCAGCAAAGGAAGATCAACGGGTTGATTAAGGGGGGAAAAGATAGAGTAGGAAAGGAAGCTAGTGGGGAAAAAACTGACTGTAAAAGTCTCTATAGATATGTGAAGAGGAAAAGATTAACAAAAACAGATGTAGGCCCCTTACAATCAGAAACAGGAGTATTCATAATAAAATGGCTAAACTTCATTCATGTTTTCCTTTGTGAAGCCTGAAGCAATGTACCAGAAATTCTGAGAGCAACAAGTTCTAGTGAGGAGCTGAAGGAAATCAGCATTAATAGAGAAATGGTTTTGTGGGTGGATTAAATCACCAGGGGTTGATAATACAGAATAGTGAAGGAAGTGACCCTGGAAATAGTGGATCCATTAATATTCTTTGGATTCTGGAGTGGTTTGTACAAATTGTAAGGTAGTTAATGTAAAGCCTCAAATCACAAAGGGAGGGAGAGAGAAAACAGGGAACTATAGCCCAGTGAACCTAATGTTGATATTGGGGAAGTTGCTGGAGCCTAGTATTGAGGATTTCCTAACTCGGTATTTGGAAGGCAGTGGTATAATCATTAAAAAATCAGCATGGTTTTACCAAAGGGAAATAGTGCTTGGTGAATCTACTGGAATTTTATGTGATTAGTAGAGTTGACCAGGGAGTTTCCAGACAGATTTCAGCAAGATCTGACATAACAGCCTATTGTGTAAAGCACATGGGGTTGTGAATAGTGTCTTGAGATGGATAGAAAGCAGGTTAGCAGATAGGAAGCACAAGTTGGCAAAAGTGGATCTCTACCCTATTCACCCACAGATTCAGGGAATCTGTCAATAATTACCCTAAGGTCCATTCATACCCTCTCAGCTCCCCAGCACCTTTCATAAAATATTCTCGTCTTGTATCACCTTGCACTGACCAACCCATCTCTGTCTTCCTGTAATCTATGACTCCTTTTTCACCATTAACCTGTCTAGGAAGCTTCAGGCACTGAAAGTAAGCATGTAGGTACAGCAGGCAGTGAAGGGGGCCAGCGATATATTGGCCTTCAGAGTGAGAGGATTTGAGAAGAGATAGGGGTTGTGTGATGTCAAGAAGAAATTAGAGCTAGCTCTTGGGGTTAAAGGGATATGGAGCAGGTGGGGGGGGGGGTCAGGATATTGATGATCAGCCATGATCATAATGAATGATGGAGCAGGCTCGAAGGGCCTCCTGCTTCTATTTTCAATGCATGCTTCTATGTTTGGACAACAACAGCTGGGTCCAACCAGTGCGGCCTGTTGAATAAAATAAAAACGATACAAGTTACTCATTCTCGTCTGAGATCTGAGTATTTACGAAACATCCTACGCGTGACTCCAGCCCCAGAGCAATGGGGTCGACTTCGTTGAAAGGGGCAAGCCAGGATCCACTGCACGTATAAATGTTCTCAAAGAATTCAATCAAATTAGTCAAACACGACCTTCCCTTTATGAACCCAAGCCATGTCTTACCAATGAGACAACGAAGAATCTCTTCACTTGGTATTGAATCTGTGGAGTTCTCTACCACATTTGTCCAGTTGAATGGCAGAACAGGTTTGAGGGACCACTCGCCTGTGTTCTTGCACAGAAAGGTTGTAATGAATTAACAGTATCTCTCAGGACACCAGAATCCCTACATTGCAGGTGGCTGTTTGGCCCACAGACTTTGCACCAATCACAATCCCACCCCCAGGGCCCATCCCCATACACTTACTCTGCTCACCCCCTGACAATAAGGGGCATTTTAGCACAGCCAATACACCTGACCCACACCTTCCAGACAGTGGGAAGAAACCAGAGCCAATAGTAGTCATGATGTAGAGATGCTGGTGTTGGACTAGGGTAAACTCAGTAAAGTTTGACAACACCAATTTTAAATCCAACCAATTTATTTGATAGTAAATCAGTGAGCATTCAGCCTTTGTAGCCTTCATCAGGTGAATGAGGTGTTCTGGTCTCCAAAAGCACACATATCAGCACAGACAGTTTACAGATTGCTGATTAGAATGTGAATCCTTACACCTAACTGGCTATTCAAGTCTTAAAGTGGCTAACAGCAGAGGTTAGCGAGATGTGTATTGTCTCCAGACAGCACAGTAAGTGAGGTTTTTTGCTAACCCAGGCAAGTCATGGGGGTTACAGATAGTGTGACCTGAAACCAAGTTAAAACCTCACTTACTGTGCTGTCTGGAGACAATACACATCTCTCTAACTTGTGCTCAGTGCTCCTTCCACTCACATTATTAGCCACTTTAAGACTTGAATAGCAGGTTAGGTGTAAGGATTCACATTCTAATCAGCAAATTGTAAACTGTCTGTGCTGATATGTGCGCTTTTGGAGACCAAAACACCTCATTCGCCTGATGAAAGCCACAAAGGCCGAAAGCTCGCTGATTTACTATCAAATAAATCGGTTGGATTTAAAATTGGTATGGTCAAACTTTACTGAAGAAACCAGAGCACCAGGAGAAAACCCACAGACACGGAGAAAGCAAGCAGACTCCACACGGTGACCCAAGCCAGGAACTGAAGCCAGGTCCCTGGTCTGCAAGGCAGCAGTGCTAATCACTGTGCTGCTCAGTCAGATCATCAAAAGCTACCAGAGCAAGTCAAAGGCCAGCAATCCTACAGAGCCTAACTCATCTCCTAACTTCTCACCCAAACAAAGCATGTCCAACAAGACACCAGTCAGGAGCGCAGCGCTCCCTCAGCACCAACCCTGCCACAGTGCGGTGCTCCCTCAGCACCGACCCACAGTGCACACAAATCAGCAAGACACAGGAGACGTTCATTCGTTCACTAAAACTTTCCGTTTAATGTTTAAACTGTCTCATCAGCAGAGTCACGCATTTAAGCTGCGTGCAGTGCCCGCCACACACTGAGGGGGCCCCGGGCAGGCACATACTTCACCCCACAGCCGTCAGGAATCAGCCTCTTCTCCGCTACCATCTCATCAAAATCCTCAGCGTTGAACTTGGTGAAGCCCCATTTCTTGGAGATGTGGATCTGGGGTGAGGGAGGGACAAAGGTGAGGAGAGAGATGCCAGAGTCAGATAAAACAGTTGCCCAAATTTCTCCACAAATAATACACCCCTCAACCGAGGGTACACACCATGTCACTCTTAAGAAATTGTCTCCAAGGTCCCTTCGAGCACTTTGTACAGGCACACAAAGCACATACACAACCAGGGAGTTACTGTATGCAGCCATTGCACACTGGTCAACGGATCACAACCAAAGTCAGTCGGCTTAGTTGACTGCAAAGTGTGCCCAACCCTGTCCCCACCCCTTGGCAATGCAATCCCATCACCCCATCTGGTTTCCAGGCCACAGAAAGAGTTTGCAGACCACCTCCCCCCCACCCCATGCACCCGCGCCGTCCACTCACCTTCTGTCGCCCAGGGAACTTGAACTTTGCCCGTCGGAGGGCCTCAATCACATGCTCCTTGTTCTGAGTCTTGGTTCGCACCGACATGATGACCTGGCCAATATTCACCCGTGCCACAGTGCCCTGAGGCTTCCCGAAAGCACCACGCATACCTGTCTGCAAGCTGCAGAGAGAAGGGGAGACACAGTTAACCCATTGACTCCGTTTGCACTTCCCATTCCTGCTCTGCCCAAGGCCTCAAGGAACTACAAAAATGTAGCCCAATCCATCACACAAACCAGTCCCCCATTCACTGACTCTGTCTACACTTCCCACTGCCTCAGAAAAGCAGTCACATTATCAAGGACTCCATGCGCCCCGGACATTCTTTCTGCCACCTTCTTCCGTCGAAGTCTGAGGTCACATACCAACCAACTGAAGAACAGCTTCCTCCCTGCTGCCATCAGATTTTTGAATGACCATCCCTGTACTAAGCTGATCTTTCTCTGCACCCTAGCTATGACTGTAACATTACATTACGCACTCTCTCCTTTCCTTCTCTATGGACAGTATGCTTTGTTTATATAACAGGCAAAAAACAATACTGTTCATTGTACATTAATACACACTGAATGGCAGTGGTTAGCATCACAGCATCAGAGATCTGGGTTCAATTCCCAGTTTGGGTCAGTGTAGAGTCTGTACATTCTCCCCATGTCTACTTGGGTTTCCTCGCACACTCCAAAAGACGTGCTGGTTAGGTGCATTGGCCATGCTAAATTCTCCCTCAGAGTACCTGAATGAGCGCCAGAGCGTAGCGAAGCAACTGGGAGATTTTCACACTAACTCAACTGCAGTGTTAATATATAGCCATTTGTGACAAATAATCTGAGAATATCAAATTTAATCCAGATGACAATCAGAACACTACCAAAAGTAACTTTCAGAAGAAATTCCCCCCTCATCTCCAACTGAAACTGAGCTCCCCCCTCCCCCCATCCCGTTCTAGATTAAGGGTGGTGCGGGGGGCATCCCCGCAGCATCCATCCTGTTAAAACCTCCCCCTCAAACTGAGATGTTCCAATAAGATCCCGTCTCAGTCTTCTAAACTCCAACAGGTTCAGGCCCCAATCCGCTCAATCTTTTCCTCATAAGACAAAACCACCCTTCCCCTTCACCCCAGAAATTGGCCCAGTGAACCTTCTTTGAACAATCTTCAATGTGAGTAGATCCCTCCTTAAGTAAAAGTGAGAAGACCAGAACTGTTTGTAGTTCTCCAGCTGCAGAAACACCAATTTCCTGTACAGTTGGAGCAAACTTGCTGACTTTTATACTCCACCTACCTCGTATTAGAATTTATCAGTCACAAAGTGGCTTACATTAACACTGCAATAAAGTTATTTTCACCAGCTGCCACACTCCAGCAGCTCTTCGGGTACATTGAGGGAGCATTTAGCACGGCCAATGCACCCTAACCAGCACGTCTTTATACACATGGGAATAATAAATACAGTCAACCCCATGCCCTCCCCAACTCCCAGCGTGTCAGTCCTCACCGATCAGCGCCAGCACACGACAACATCTTGTTGATGCGGATGACATGGAAAGGGTGAAGGCGCATCCGGATGTGGAAACCATCCTTGCCACAGGTCTTCACCATGTACTTGTTAGCACAGATACGGGCAGCCTCCAGAGCTGGGGAGAGAAGGGGGGGCAAAGTGGGGGTACAGTTGTGAACTACCCAGCGAGATCAGATTCCACCCTCCTCCCCCGCCAGACCCTCCGGCCCTCCACACAGGCTTACCTTCGGAGGACAGCTGTTCGTATTCATCAGAGACCATGTGTCCACATAGCGGGAACTCGTCCACCTTCGCCTTCTTTCGGCCAAGGTCGAAAATCCTGATCTTGGGATCTGAGCCGGAAAGGGCAGCAGTCAGAACCAGAAACGACGCAGTCTGTTATAAACCCAAACGGTTAAATCTATACTCTCCACTAGCCGCGCAATCCAAAAGCTTCCCAACCTGCCTCACCAGTCCCTAATCGCAGATACCCGCCCTCCGGGGGTAGCAGGTAGAGGCAAACCTCGCTCCCCCACCAGCTGGCACCGCGGTATCACGGAGTGCAAGCCATCTCAGCAACCAAGATTTGAAATGCTTTGCCATTCTGGCCCGATGAGTCTGAGGCCAAAAGCTTTGACATGCCTCCTCTTTCTTTACAAAACCAGCAACACACATCACTGCTACGCGACCACGGGGAAGGAGATAAATCAGAATACTAACCGGGTACACCCCGACAAAAACGGGATTTGGGATACGGCTTGTTCTTACAGTATCTGTAACTGGAGAGAGGAAAAGAGAATTAGGCGTGCAGTAAAGGCAGGGCATTTCATTGCAAGAGTAAAAGGCATAGATCACAGCCACCTGGAAGCTATTCAACGGTGGTAGGCATCGCCATACCATTTTGACCGCAGTAGCCAGCATCAAGATGGAGACCATCGTCTAGGTGCCATTTGTGCAGACTTAAGAATCACCGAAATGCTCTATTATTGTAGTAGGCGTCAAATAGGTGTTATTTAACTGCAGCAGACATCACCAAATGACATTCCACCATGGTTCCCAATAAGTGGGTGCTATTTGACTGTAGTACACAGCACCTGGACACTATTCAATTGTGGTGGTCATCACGATATTTGACCCAGCATCCAACAGCTAGAGACTGAGATAGGCATGACCCCAGGACTACATGACAGCGTATTCCACACAGCTAATGAAGGAACTTTCCAAAAGCATGTGAGTTTACAATCAAATAAACTGGTTGGACTTAAACCTGGTGTGGTGAGACTTCTTACTGTGTTTACCCCAGTGTAAAGCCAGTATCTCCTGACCACAGCAGGCATCACCCTGGGGCCAGTAAGAAATCTCACAACATCAGGTTAAAATCCAACACGTTTATTTGGTGGCAAACAGAAACGTGTTGGACTCCAATCCAGTGTTGAGAGATTTCTTACTGTCTTTATCGCAGTCCAGCCGCCCACATCATGGCTATTTGACTGCGGTAGGCATTGCCCCGGGTGAGGGTAATTGACCCAGGCCTAGACCTCACTCCCCACGTTACTCACCAGCGGGCTGGTCGGCGGCCCATCCTGCTGCCTCTCGGTGGGAATCTCGGATTCAATCCCGGCTCGGCTCACTGGCGGGACAGAGAGAGAGAAAGACAAAGAGTCAGTGACCGTGGAGTGACCTCCTTCCCCCCCCCCCCAAATTCTCACCCCCACCCCGGGCCCGCGCGGCACGGCGAACCCGGGAGACGCCACCGCCTCACATTCCCCTCCTCAGTGGAAAATGCCCCCGTCCTGGCCCCGGGAAGCGGCGGACGCCCGCCCGCTCCTCACACACCCGCCGCCCGCCCGCCCGCCCGCTCGCTCCGCCGGGGTGGGGGCTCGCCGCCCGCTCCTCACACACCCGCCGCCCGCCCGCTCGCTCCGCTCCTCACACACCCGCCGCCCGCCCGCTCGCTCGCCCGCTCCTCACTCACCCGCCGCCCGCCCGCTCGCTCGCCCGCTCCTCACACACCCGCCGCCCGCCCGCTCGCTCGCCCGCTCCTCACTCACCCGCCGCCCGCTCCGGAAAGAGGCCGCGCGCCGCGTGCCGCCGCCTCAAGAACCCCGCGCCACTTCCGGTCCCGCCCACACCCACGACGTCACCCTGACAGGACTCGACTCCGGCCCCGCCCCCCACATAATGAAAATAAATAAACGGCTCAAAACCCTCGTCCCGTACCACGTGCCGTCCGCAATCACCGCCTCACCTCTTCTCCTCGCTCGCTCGTCAATAATGAAGCTTCCCGTTTATTTTTGGCTGGGAAAAATAACGGTCTTTTCTCGTCAGCTTCCTATTGAGGCCCCGCCCCCCCCCACCCAAAAGCCCGGAATCACTTCCGGTCCCTGGGCCCGCTGACGTCACACGGATTCCTCCAGATCCGCCTCAAATTCGCTTCCCCCGTCCTGAGATTTTTTCTTACCTCGCGAACACCTCCTCTAGACACCCGCTGATCAGAAATTGAAGCGTTTTCCTTTCTATTACTTTCGTACGTTCGGGCTACGCCCGGCGATAACGTCATTATCCCCGCCCCCCCCCCACGCGTACGTCCTCCCTGACGTCACTGGCACCGCGAAAGAAAATCGCTCGCGAACTCCATCCCCTTCCCTGAGATTGTAAAATTATTATTCATCCTCTCCGATCCATCCACTATCTGATAATTCGCGCTGTTTATTTTTTATTTTAATGTTGAACACAGGCGACTTTCTGTTCACGACCACTTCCGGTTGGTGACGGACGCGTCTCCGCCCCCCACTTGTCCTGTCCCCTTAACCCTTCCCCCGAGCCACTTCCGGTCTGGTGCATCCTTGTTCCCATTCCCACTGACCTCCCTGATGAAGGGTTCCTCTTTACCACCCTGTGGTAGATTGAGGGCACCCTGTTGTGGTGATTGATTTATCATGGGCGGCAGAGTAACTGCTGCTTCGCGGGTCCTGGGTTCGATTCCCGGCTCGGGTCACTGTCTGTGTAGAGTTTGCACATTCTTCTCATGTCTGCATGGGTTGCTCCAGTTTCTTCCCATAGTCCAAAGATGTGCAGGTTAAGTTGATTAGCCATGCTAAGAAATTTCCCCTTAGTGTCCAGGGATATGTAGGTTAGAGGGGTTAGTGTGTATGATATGGGGGTAGGGCCTGTGTGGGATTGTGTTCAGTGCGTACTCAATGGGCTGAAGGGCCTCTTTCTGCACTGTAGGGTTCTATGATTGTCAAATGTATATAGGGAAAAGTATTGTTTCTTGCGTGCTATACAGACAAAACAATTCATGGAGGAGAAGGAGTTGATTTTTGTCACATGTATTAGTATACAGGGAAAAGTATTGTTGCTTGCGCACTATATGGACAAAGCATACATTCATAGAGTACATAGGGGAGAAGGAAAGAATTAGGTGCTGAATATAATGTTGCAGTTACAGATAGGGTGAAGAGAATGTTATAAAAGTGTTTGATTATCAACAATAAAATGTTATTTACAAACAAAGGTCTGACGGAACTGTGATTCACGTACTTCCCCGCCTGCCCCCCCCCCACCACCACCACCCCCGATCTAGGACACTTGCCCAAACTCCTAATTGGCCTGGGTTCCCACATTGGCAGCTCATTTTTGATCGTGTGGCCCTTGGGCATCGCCCAACCCCCACTTAAAAAGCCCATGATACCACACTCCTCCATGCCAACACTAAGAAAGGCCCACCAACGCCTCTACTTTCTCAGGAGACTTAAGAAAGTTCAGCATGTTCCCTACGACTCTCACCAACCTTTACAGATGCACCAAAGAAAGTATCCTTTCTGGGTGTATCAGAGCTTGGTGTGGCTCCTGCTATGCCCAAGATCACAACATACTACAAAGAGACATGAACAAAGTCCAGTCCCTCACGCAAACCAGCCTCCATCCATTGACTCTGTCTACACTTCCTGCTGTCACAGCAAAGCAGCTGGCATAACTCCCGTGGACATTCTCTCTTCCATCTTCTTCAGTTTGGAAAAAGATACAAAAGTCTGAGGTCACGTGCCAACCGATTCAAGAACAGCTTCTTCCCTGCTGCTGTCAGGCTTTTGAATGGACTTACCTCACATTAAGTTGATCTTTCTCTATGCCCTAGCTATGACTGTAACACTGCATCCTGCATTCTCTTCTTCTCTATGTACAGTTATACTTTGGTCTGCATAATACCCGAGAAACAATACTTTTCAGTGTATGCTAATAGATATGACAATAATAAATCAAATCCTCCTGTCCCCCCAACTCCTGAATCTCCTTATAAATGAAACAATAGAACCATAGAACACTACAGCACAGAAACAGGCCCTTTGGCCCTTCTTGTCTGTGCCGAACCATTTTTTTGCCTAGTCCCACTGACCTCCACCTCGACCATATCCCTCCACACCCCCTCTCATCCATGTACCCGTCCAAGCTTTTCTTAAATGTTAAATGTGAGCCTGCATTCATCTGGCAGCTCATTTCCACACTCCCACCACTCTCTATGTAAAGAAGCCCCCTCTAATATTCCCTAATAAAGAACATACACGCCATAGAATTCCTTTATTCAGACAGAGGCAATTTAGTCCACAGGGCCAGCATGAACTCTCTGAAGGAATTTTCGACCCAGGCCATCCCCTCCTCCCCATCCCGGTAAATCCGCACATTTAGCATGGTCAATCCCCCTAAACTACACATCTTTGGACACCAAGTGTTGCAAAGTATAGTTATAGATTGGGAGGTAAGAAGTTAGAATTTGGTATTTGTAATTGTGTAAAATGCTGGGTGGGAGGGTGGGGTGTAGAGTGGGTGGGGGTGCATTGTCCCATCAAAAGGCGGCGCTTTCTCTGTGCTTAAGGATTTAAAATGCGATTTAAAATGGATTTAAAAGAGCCCAAACTGAAACATTTGCATTAAAAGGCCAAGCAGCAGGCTTACCAAGACAACAGCCTTTGAATTCAGCCAATCAATTTGAATCAGGCACTTAAATATAAAGAACCTGTTAAAATTTAAATCCAATGGTTTTGAAAATCTAAACCCAATCCTATTGTGGGAGATATTGATATGTCATCACAGGTGTAACAGAAGGGGGCAGTGGAACAAACAGAGAAGAGGACAGCTCTCTCTGGAGAGAATCACTGGCTCTCATAGCTTCACCTATATCTTAGAGAAAGCACTATCCAGGTAGCAAAAATACCAAAGAAGTTCCAGACAGGAGAATCAACAAAGACCCAGAATATTCCAGAAGACACAAAACCTGGTTGTAATTTAGAGAGTGACTAAATTCTATATTTGTTCATTAGTGGGATTTGTACTTATTTGAACAGCATACCATTAGAATCTTATTTTATTCAGGAACCAGTTAATAGTTGGTTTATTCAGCTCATTAATAGTTTAGTTAATTTGTAACTGTTAGTTAAAAAAGTTTTATTTATTGTCGCAAATAGGATTACATTAACACTGCAATGAAGTCACTGTGAAAATCCCCTAGCCACCACACTAGTGTTGCTGTTTGGGTATACTAAGGGAGAAGTTAGCATGGCCAATGCACCTACCCAGTGCATCTTTCGCACTGTAGGAGGAAACCGGAGCACCCGGACGAAACCCACGCAGACACGGGGAGAACGTGCAGACTCCAAAGAGACAGTGACCCAAGCCGGGAATTGAACCCAGATTCTGTCACTGAAAGGGTGCACTGTTCTGCCCCTTAGATAAATAAATAATTACGTGTTGATTTTAGGGAGAGTATGAAGGGTTTATTCTGTATTTAACCACTAGAAGGCGTTGAAGAGCAGGTCATATTTTTTACAGACTATCGGGCAAGGTTTTCCTCTTTGGGGATTTTGGTGTTAGTTCTCAGACGGGTGGAATCAACCCCTGCTTTATAACATAAGGAGTAGTTCAGCATAGCCAACCCACCTAACCTGCACATCTTTGGACATTAAGAAGCAATTTAGCATGGCCAATCCTCTTAATTTGCCCATCTTTGGATACTAAGGGGCAATTTAGCATGGCCGATCCACCTAACCTGCACATCTTTGCACACTAAGGGGCAATTTATCATGGCCAATCCACCCAACCTGCACATCTTTGGAGCATGGGAGGAAATAGGAACTCTTGGAGGAAACCCATGCAGAGATGGGGAGAACTTGCAAACTCTGCACAAACTGGAAATCAAATCCAGGTCCCTTGTGCTGTGAGGCAGCAGTGCTAACCACTGCGCTGCCTATATCATTAACCTAAGGCATGCAGATTATAACAGACATCAGGAAAGACTCATCACAAGTTGAGGCAGTCCGGGACTTCCCAGGTTTTGGTAGAACATCTCAATCATTTCCTTTTTAGCAAATGAAGAATCTGGGTCCAATGTGAAAGGTCGAGACAAGCCTATTAAAGTTTATTTATTAGTGTCACCAGTCAGCTTACATTAACACTGCAATGAATCCCCTAGTTGCCACACTCCAGTGACTGTTCGGGTACACTGAGGGGCAATGCAGCATGGCCAACACACCTAACCTGCGCATTTTGGGCTGTGGGAGGAAACCGGAGCACCCAAAGGAAACCCATGCAGACATGGGGAGAATGTGCAGTCTCCACATAGGCAGTGACCAAAGCCGGGAATCGAACCTGGTCCCCTGGCCGTGTGAGGCAGCAATTCTAACCACTTTGCTGCCTTCCGTTCCAACACAAGGAGTTACTTCCCTTTTGTAATTAAAAATCCATTAGATCTACCGTCAGCACACAGCACGTGGCTAAAATGAGCTCCCACAGCTTCCGATCTGTATTCCTTCCAGACATACTGACTGCCTGTAAATAAAGCTCAAGTTGAAACATCCGAAAGGAACATAAAATAAATCAATAGTGCAGAATCATCACTCTTCCTTAAAGGGACAATGGTACCGCAGATCACCAAAATATTCACCAAAGGCTTTAACTCAAAATCTGGATCAGGTTAAATTCTGAGATTGAATCTTTCAAAGCTGGGTAACGTGATTGTCCACAAGTTTGAAATGGGTGGACTGTTGTTACGGATTTATAAAGGTGCACAGATTGTAAAGGAAATGCTAGAAGGACAAAACATTGTGTGATCCCTTTAAAAAATAGTGTTTAGTTCCAGTGCTTGGAAGTTTAAAATGTAAAGTACATACAGAGTTCCAGACTGAAATATTTGTATGCAAAGCAAGGCAGCAGGATTGCATTGGTAATAGGCTTCAGGCATGTCCAGCCCAACATTTTAAAAGCAGACATTCAGATACCAAGAATCTATTAGGTTTGGATTTGACAGTGTTGAAAAAAATCAGACCAATCTTTTGTAGGAAAATTCATAGGTCATCACAGGAATGAAAACAAGTGCAAAGGGGAAAACAGTTAGTTTGGCGCTGCCAGCCCTCCAGTCGAGAGGGTAAGAGAGGCTTTCCACCCTGTCTGCTAATCAGCAAAAAGTATCAAATTTAAAAGAACTGACAGGCGGAGGAAATCCACAGAAGAACTCCAAAAGTTTCCAAAAGCCATAAAACTGGTTGTATGTATTTTTTTTGAGAATGATGGAATTCTTGGTTAGCGAATGGGTTTTGTATTTATTTGAAGAGCATTCCAGCAGAATTATATTTTATTCAGTATGTTACATGTTTAGTTAAAGTTCCTGGTTGGTTAAATAAATAAACTGTTTATTTTAAAGCGAGCGTAAGTATTTCTGTTACCTAAATTTGAACGTTACCGAAGAACTGCTCACACCTTCCCACACACTTTTAACAGATCATGGGGTAAGGGATTCCTCTTTGAGGGGGAGATTTGGCGTTACATCCTAAAGGGGAACAACATCCACATCGTAACATTGTTGAGGTGGAAAGATAATATTCATTTCACGAGGAAGGTGGTCAGAATTCCGCCTTTCCGATCTATTTGCAGGTCTTACCCCGTTGGTGAAAACGGGATGCTTCAGGAGGCTCAGGAAGAGGCCTGTCCCTTCGCTGTGCTGGCCCTTTCAGAATCATGGTGCTGTCCCTTTAAGAAATATATTTTTGATCGGGTTTCCCTGCAGGCTGCTTCTAGCAGGTTCTGGAGTTTGTCGGTGCCGCGTTGTCTTTCATTGTTACTGAAGTGGTGTAATTGACATCAGTGTTAATCTGAACTAATGCAGGGTGCTGGGGTTTTATTAGTGGGTGGAGATGGATTGACAGCACACGTCAGCTGGCTGGGGACAGTGCTGCTTGCGAGAAAAGTTTCATTTCTCGGTTACTGCCAGAAGCTGGTAAAAGAAGGGCCTGCCTCTCTCTGTCCAGAGGCTAACTGAGAGCTCCAGGACTGGCGAGCTTCAGAGAATTGGTCCAACACTCAAAATACTGATTAAGAGGTGGTAGAAAGCAGAAAAGCCTAATATCATGTGAGCAGATTATGTGAAGAAAGGTGTCTGTATATGGGGTTATTTACATTGGAACAACAGAGATAGCTAGCTGTTAAAAGTTCCACTGTTAAAGTTTCATATTGGTAAAAGTTATGCTCATTCTTTTTATTTTACTCTATTTTTAAATAAACTTTATTAGTTAAAAGTTTCTTGTGGCTCACTGATAAAAGATTCCTAGCGAATCATAGCTGCAGTGAAACATCTTACACTCAAATATCGCTGTAATGCCAAAATCAAACGTAGAACATACGGTCCAGGCTAACTTCATAAAACACCTGGGAGTCTCTGGCCTAGGTCTCAACAAGTCACAATCCCATCAGTCTGATATTTTCTGTCCTCCCTTCCCCCCAACCAATTTAGCATGGCCAATCCACCTAACCTCTGCACCTTTGGACAATAAGGGACAATTTAGCATGGCCAATCTACCCAACCTACACACCTTAGGACACTAAAGGGCAATTTAGCATGACCAATCCACCTAACCTATATATCTTTGGACACTAAGTGGCAACTTAGCATGGCCAATCCATCTAACATACACAGCTTTAGATACTAAGAGACAATTTAGCATGGCCAATCTACCCAACCTACACATCTTAGGATACTAAGGGCAATTTAGCATGGCCAATCCACCTAACCTACAAATCTTTGGACACTAAAAGTGAATTTAGCATGGCCAATCTTCCTAACCTACACAGCTTTGGACAGTGGGAGGAAAGCAGGGCTCCCGAAGAAAATGCACGCAGACATGGGGAGAACGTGCAGATTCCACATAGACAGTGACCAGAGGCCAAAATTGAACCCGGGTCCCTGGCACTGCGAGGCAGCAGTGTTAACACTCTGCCACCAAACCTTACAGGACTCTACCACATCATCTCGTTTGAGGTAGAGTTCAAGGCATTCATTGTAAATTTGGGGAAATCGATCAGTATCTACCTCAAACACACTCAATGAGGTTCCACGGTCCTCTGGATACAGAATTCTAAAGCTTCACAACCCTCGGGGTAAAATAAATTTTCACATCTCTGTCTGAAGACTCTGCTTGTTGACTCTCCAAACAGGCAGCAGCAGGGAGAGGGGGGGAACATCTAACTAGCGTTCCACCATTCTGTAGTCCTGAAAATATTCCAGCAAGATCATCTTGCACTCTGCAATACATTGTTTTATGAATTTCTCTGCAGCTTTGGTAATTGAAGTAATTTTATTCATTTATGGGAGGCAGGGGTGAGGAGTGTTTAATGGTCACTCCCAACTATCCTTCAACAGAATAGTATTTCAGAACCAACCAGATTGGTGTGGAGTCACATGTGGGCCAGACCAGGGAAAGACGGACAGATTTCCCTCCCTAACAGTAGTAGGGAAAATGCTTGAATCCATCATCGAGGAAGAAATAGTGAGATATCTGGATATAAATTGTCCCATTGATAAAACGCAGCACAGGTTCATGAAGGGCAGGTCATGTTTGACTAATTCGGTGGAATTCCTTGAGAATATTTTAATGTGCAGCAGACAATGGGGAACCTGTGATGTGGTGTATCCGGATTAGCAGAAGGCATCTGACAAGGTGCCACACCAAAGACTGCTACATAAGATAAAGGTGCATTATGTTACAGATAATGTTTTAGTATGGGTAAAAGATTGGTTAACTAACAAAGCAAAGAGTGGGGGTAAATGGGTGTTTTTCTGATTGCCAATCAGTGACTAATGGTGTACCTTAGGGATCAGTGTTAGGACCACAATTACTTACAATTTACATAGGTGATTTGGAGTTGGGGACCAAGCGTAGTGTGTCAAAATTCAGATGACACTAAACTGAGTGGCAGAGCAAAGTGTGCAGAGGACGCTGAAATTCTGCAAAGGGATTATAGAAAGTCTAAGTGAGTGGGTGATTTTCTGGCAGATGGAGTAGTGTTGGTAAATGTGAGGTCATCCATTTTAGTAGGAATAACAGCAAAATAGATTATTATTGAAATGGTAAAAAATTACACCATACTGCTGTGCAGAGGGACCTGGGTGTCCTTGTGCAAGAATCGCAAGGAATTGGTTTGCAGGTGTAGCAGGTAATGAAGAAGGCAAATGGAATTTTATCCTTCATTGCTAGAGAGATAGAGTTTAAGAACAGTGAGGTTATGTTGCAGCTGTATAAGGTGCTGGTGAGGCCACACTTGGAGTACTGTGTACAGTTTTGGTCTCCTTACTTGAGAAAGGATGTACTGGCACTGGAGGGGACGCAGAGGAGATTTATTAGGTTGATTCCAGGGAGTGTTGGCTTATAAGGAGAGACTGAGTAGACTGGGGCTGGAGGGGGAGGAAGTAAGAGATCTTACAGAAACAAACATACAAGATTATGAAAGGAATGGATAAGATAGAAGCAGGGAAGTTGTTTCCACTAGTGGGTGAAACTAGAGCATAACCTCAAGGGGGAAGCAGATTTAGGACTGAGTTGAGGAGGAACTTCTTCACACAAAGGGTTGCGAATCTATGGAATTCGCTGCCCAATGAAGCAGTTGAGGCTACCTCATTAAATGTTTTTAAGGCAAAGATAGATAAATTTGTGAACAGTAAAGGAATTAAGGGTTATGGTGAGTGGGCGGGTAAGTGGAGCTGAGTTCACGAAAAGATCAGCCGTGATCTTATTGAATGGTGGAGCAGGCTCGAGGGGCCAGATGGCCAACTCCTGCTCCTAGTTCGTATGTGCCCTCAGCTGCCTGGGGCGACCTTAAGCTCTGGAATTGCCACCCTAAACCACCCCCCCCCTCTCTCTGCTTGTTTAAAAACACTCCATAAGTGACCCGTTTGGTCACCTGTCCCTAATATTTCCTGAGGGGGGCAATTTCCATATATCTTTGGGATGTACAGTGATGGGAATCAGAGCAATTTAAGTTGTAGTGAAGCGGCAGGAAGAGCTTGTTGAAAGCCTCTTTCCATTTCACTGATCCCTGCTCCTCTGTGCTTGCTAGTGGCTCAGCAGAACCTCATGCTGTTCAGAACATTCACTTCTCCCTCACATCTCAGCCTCAGGACATGGAGCTGCTCGTAGTGCTGACTTTCACCAGGAGGTGGCAACCATGAGCAAACCAATTAGAAGGGTGTGTCTCCCTCATCACTTATCCTGCCACAGAGTAGAGGGAGCTTTACTCTGTATCTAACCCCATGCTGTCCCTGTCCTGGGAGTGTTTGATGGGGACAGTGTAGAGGGAGCTTTACTCTGTATCTAACCCCATGCTGTACCTGTCCTGGGAGTGTTTGATGGGGGACAGTGTAGAGGGAGCTTTACTCTGTATCTAACCCGTGCTGTACCTGTCCTGGGAGTGTTTGATGGGGGACAGTTAGAGGGAGCTTACTTGTATCAACCTGTGCTGTACCTGTCCTGGGAGTGTTTGATGGGGGCAGTGTAGAGGGAGCTTACTCTGTATCTAACCCGTGCTGTCCTGTCCTGGGATGTTTGATGGGGGACAGTGTAGAGGGAGCTTTACCCTGTATCTAACCCCGTGCTGTCCCTGTCCTGGGAGTGTTTGATGGGGGGGACAGTATAGAGGGAGCTTT
The DNA here is from genome assembly GCA_024679065.1 of Sphyrna mokarran. NCBI lineage: Eukaryota > Metazoa > Chordata > Chondrichthyes > Carcharhiniformes > Carcharhinidae > Sphyrna > Sphyrna mokarran. Next base: position 81,776,309 of record JAGIQG010000013.1, on the reverse strand, counting down.
ACCCTGTATCTAACCCCGTGCTGTCCCTGTCCTGGGAGTGTTTGATGGGTGAGTGTAGAATTCCCAATTAAAGACTTTTTCTAGAGTGTGGGGGAGGCAGGTTCAATCACAGCTTCCCAAAAGGGAAATCGGAACATTATCGAAAAGGGAGAATGGGCAGGGTCACGGGGAAGGGTGGGGGGGACTGAGCTGAGTGCAGAGGGTCAGCACAGATGAAGAGTTGAATGGCCTCCTGTCTCAGGGGTCCTGCTCTGATGTTTACAGGAACACTGATCCTTTGAGAGAAAGTGGGGGAGATTACCAATGGTCTGAGTTTGTCAAGGTGCTGTCTCACTTGGAGGAGAGCACATTTCCTTCCCCCTGACTGGGTATTTGTAGAGTCTGGTGTCACTATTTCCCTGCACAGGATGTGGGTCACCCACCAGTCTGGTACTGGCCTCACCTGAGTAGCACCAGCCACATCCTGCACCAACATGTCAGATTGGCACAATGCATGCAACTGTGTGGAGATGGGAGGGCATGGGGTAGATAAGGGAGGGGTGGAGAAGAAAGAGAACACATGCAAAGGAGAGAGAGAGAGAGAGAGAGAACGAGAGAGAGCTGGAATGAGAAGAGATGGGGGGGGTGGGGAAAAGAGAGGGACGCACACAGAGACAGGGAAAGGATGTGGGGGAGTGATTGGGAAGGAGGAGGGAAGGAGGACAGGGAGTGAGAAATCACGTCCAGAGAGAGAGTGTAGCCTGAATCAAGAACTGCCAAAAGCCAGGCCGAGGGGAAATCAAATCCGAAGTGACCCCCCCCCCCCGCAGAAAACAGAACACAACCATCTCAAATGGGCTAGTGATGGTTGGGGGCGGGGGAGGGGGGATTCAGCCCAATGGATCGTATATGGTGATGTCAGTATCAGGCTGGTTGGGGTTCAAACCTACAGGGATTGCAAAGTCCTCTCACCTTGAGCTGTCTGTATTTGTGTTGAAGGCTAATACCTTAAGTTAAAAAAATGCATCTAAAATCCAGGTTTAACAATAGAGACATTTTTATTTGTAATTTCCAATACGAATACTGTCTTGTGCGAGAGAAAAAGAGACAGACAAAAAAAAAATCAGCTAGCAAGTGACTGTCTTTAAGTGGCAAAGTAGACATGGTTAACAATGCAGCCATTAAAGATCCATAAATATCACCAACTTTTATTAACGCTGATACCTCCCACCGGGGTGCACAGGGATGCCTACAGGCCCGTGACAGAGCCTTACCCCGAGGAGAGGTACTAAGACACAGCTACAGGCCCACAAAGCCTCGTTACCTCAGGAGAGGTACTAAGACACAGCTACAGATCCAAAAAGCCTCGTTACCTCGAGAGAGGTACTAAGACACAGCTACAGGCCCACAAAGCCTCATTACCCTGAGAGAGGTACTAAGACTTTCAGGGGGTGTAAAAACTTTTCTGGATTTCCCCCTACCTCCTGATTGAGTCAGAGAGTTTTTGGGGTTGAGGGTAGGGAATAAACAGGAGGAGAAAAAATAAAAACGAGGATTTGCCGGGGCCTCTCAGGCAGTGAACATTGGCTTTGAGCCGTTTTTCTTCTTTGAGTGCACGCCGGATTCAAAGTTTAGTGTGAAGCTGTTAATCTTTTTCTGTGAGGACTCTTTCCCCCCTCCACCCGCCAGGAAGTTGCCGGGGGCAGGGGGGGGTGCAATTGGTGCTTTGTTCAGGTGCTGTAATGGAAGGGCAGTAACAGGGAGTTGTGCAAGGTTGGGCGGGGGGATGGGAGTGGGAGGGAGGGGGATTCAGCACAGGGATCACGGCACGGAGATCTGGAAGGGGCTGCCAGGAATGTGATCATCGCCCCACTTGACAACCAGGATGTAATTCCCCTTCTCCTTCAGCACGTAGGAGATGTTGTAGAGTTTGCTGCCCAAGTGTTTCACCAACACTTCCTCGCACGGAATCTTGGGTCCATGGACTCCAACCAGCAGCATGTTTGAACCTGGAGGTGGGAGAGAGAGAGGAGAGTTATTCTGGTTCAAGAACCATTCTCTTAGCTGGTTTTAAAACAGAGGCCATTCTGCCCACATTCCATGCCAACCCTCTGGAGAAACAAATAGAAGCAGGGAGGCAGCCATTCAGCCCTTCAAACCTGCTCCACCATTCAATGTGATCATGGCTCTCAATACTACACTCCCCATTCTCTTCCCAAACACCCTGGACATCTTTATAGAGAGTGTAGAAATCTATTTCCTTCTTAAATCTATTCATTGCCTTGGCTCCCACAGCTTTCTGTGATAGAGACTTCCATTGGTTCGTCATCCCCTCACTGAAGGCATTTCTCCCAATCTCTGTCCTAAATGGCCTTCCCTGTTTCCTGGGACAAGGACCCCTTGTTTCACACCCTCCCCAGCCAAAGGAAACCATATCCCTGCGTCGATTGTCCAGCTCTGTCAGAATTTTATACATTTCAACAAGATCCCCTCATTCTCCGAAATCCCAGTGAATACAGGCCCAGTCGACCCAATCTCTCCCCGTATGACAATCCTGCCATCCCAGGAATCAAATCTGGTGAATCTTTGCTGTGCTCCCTCTGTGGGAAGTGTCCTTTCTGAGATAAGGAGGCCAAAACTGCACACAATACTCTGGATGTGGTCTCACCAAGGCCCTGTACAGCTGCACTAAGACATCCTTACTCCTATACTCAAGTCTTGTCGCTATGAAGGCCAACATACCATTTGCCTTCCTAACTGCTTGCTGTATCTGCACGTTTGCTTTTGGTGACTGGTGTACAAGGACACCCAGCTCCCCTTTGGGAAACATTGATGTACAATCTATACTGTTCCGTTTCTCTATCTGAAGCAGAGATCTTCACATTAATCCACATCTGTCCTATATTTACCCATTTCAACTTGTCTAGGTCACCTCAAAGCCTCAATTTCAGCACTCACATTCCACTAAGTTTTGTTGTCAGACTTAGAAATACTTTGGTTCCCTCCTGGAATAATGGATATATCTTGTGAATAGCTGGAGCCCCAGCACCAAAACTTGTGGGAGACCCCACTAGTCACTGCCTACCATTTAAAAAAAGTACCCATTTATTCCTACTCTCGGTTTCCTGACTGTTAACCAATTCTCAAGCCACGTTGAGGTATTACCCCCAATCCCATGCACATCCAATTTAAACATCAATGTAGGACTTAGCAAAATACCTTTCTGGTCACTCCCATCATGGCCCACTCCTGCTGGGAACACTACACTAGCATGTTTCTAAGTTCCTGATCTCAAAAATCAAATCCCACCCAATGAGTGGTCCTGGTTCTTCTCAGAAAAACTCCCAAAATAGTGTCCACCTCGTGGACCCCTCTCCCTCAAAGCTTAATGCTCCAGGGAGAACAAACCTGGCCCAAATCTCCCATTGCGTTACATCAGACTATTTTATCCCCACACCACCTCCTTCACGTCTCTCGTAAGGGGGGCACTTGGTCACCAAAAAAACCCACATTGTTTGACCAGGAGTCTGTCAAAGGTTTAAAAAAAGCAAGGCAACAAAAAGGGATATGAGGAGGACTAGACCAGGTGGCCTGTTGAGCATGCTCCAATCATCATGGCTGATCTTGGACTGTAGTGCCATTTTCCCCATTCCCCCCCCCACCAGGTGACACTAAAGAAAAACTCCCCCAAGAGAGTCTCCTTTACCACAGCCCACTGGGTGGGAGAAGCTGGAATATTCACAATCCTTTGAGCAGCACACTCATCTCAATCCTAAACAATCCCTTCCCCTTTGTTATCCTGAGGCTGTGCCCCCACCCTTACCTCCACCAACCCCCCCCCCAATCTCTGGTTTATGGTGCCCCTCCCACACAACAGGGATAATGTCAGCCTTCACCCTCTTCCAGGACTGTCTGTTCCAATGAGATCACCTCATTGTTTGAATATCAGTTGGATTTACACAGCATCTTTGTAGGGCAATCCTCCCAATGAGGGGATGTTAACCAACTAACCACAGGCACAGTGATTAACACTGCTGCATCACAGCGCCAGGGACCCAGGTTCAATTCCCAGCTTGGGTCAGTGTGTGTGGAGTCTGCATATTCTCCCCGTGTCTGCGTGGGTTTCCTCCGAATGCACCCATTTCCTCTTACTCCAAAAAAAAAAAATGTGGGGCTAGGATTATGGATAAAATCTACAAGTGCAGAAGGAGGCCATTTGGCCCATGGAGTCTGCACTGACAATAATCTCACCCAAGCCCCATCCCCATAACCCCATATTTACCCTGTTAATCTCCCTAAGGATCAATTTAACATGGCCAATCCACCTAACTCTGCACACTTTTGGGCTATGGGAGGAAACTGGAGCACCCAGAGGAATCCCACACAGACACAGGAAGAATGTGCAAACTCCTCAGACAGTGACCCGAGCCAGGAATCAAATCTAGGTCCTCGGCACAGAGGCAGCAGCAGTGCTAAACCACTGTGCCACCGTGACAGTACCTGTTTCCTCAGCTCACCCCACAACACCCTCCCTTGCCCAACCCCATCCCCAGGGACTCCAATTGAATGAACCTTCTCTGCACCAGCCTCTGATGCAAGCACGTTCTTTCCAAAAAGAGATCAAAACGGAGCACGGTTATTCCATATGTGGCTTTGTCAAATCCCCGCATAGATTACTGCCAGCTTCTTTACCCAGACCCCCAGTCCCTTCACGACGAAGGCTAATGATGCCATTTACTTCCCTCATTGCTGGCTAACTTGGTGTGCAAGGACCCATTGACCCTAACCACCCCACCCTGCCCCAAACACGCACACACTTCCGCACTCACCTGCTTTACTACAGTCTACCGTGAAAGAGTTCTTCTGCCCAACGTAGGCCTTGTTCAGGCCGAGGCCCTTGGCAACCACTTTGCTGCTGTCGGAGTGAGGCTTCGGCCCAGCGCCCAGGGGGGCGGCCGAGGCCGCTTTGGAGGCGCTGTCCACCAGGACCGAGGAGGTTTCGTGGAGACTGTGACTGCTGACCAGATGCTGACCTGAAGGAGTGGGGGAAAAAGGGAGGTGGAAATGGAGAGAAGTGAGGAACAAAGATACTCCTTCCCTGCATCAACTAAACCTTTCAAAACATCCTGTCCAATTGAACGTGATCCCACAATCACATCTCCCCATGCTGTCAAGAGCCCAGATGGGCTCCCCGCTATTCAATGGATGCCAATATTCTTGGGAATGTGGACAATTGCAGTAAACAGAAAAAGCAGAGGGGTCAGAGGTCATCAGAATAGCCACAGCACAAGCAGCGGCCATTTTGGCTCCCACCAGCAATAAACCCCAAATTGTACCAACTTGTCTTTGTTGGCTCAGTCAATGGTAGGGTTGTATTCAAATCCTTCCCCTCCACCCTCCCTCCAACCCTTACAACATTCATCTCTAACCCCCTATGAGCCTCCCCATCTGTATAACCTCCTCCAACCCTCAGATCTGTGTGTGTTTCTCCAATTCCAGCCTCCCGAGCATTCCCAGATTCCCACTGCTCCGCCATTGGTGGCCATTCCTCCAGTTGCCTGGAAAGGGCTCCCCAAAGCTCTGGGATTCCTTCCCGAAATATTGCCCCTTATCTCTCACTCCTCCTTAAAAACCAAAGCTTTTTGACCAAGTTTTTGGCCACCTGTCTCCAATATTTGTGTGTAACTAGGAGGAGGGGGTGCGATTAAGGACAGAATTTAAGTTGAACCCATGACCTTGGTCACAGTAGCTGAAAAGGGAGGTCTCTGGGGGACAAGTGGGGCTGCGCTGACGTACTCACCAGTAATCTTGGCTTTGAAGGGGCTCCCCACGATATGGTAAGGGCCTCCGTATTTGATAGAGATTAGGTAGTTCCCGGGTGCCATGGGCGTGTAGGTGACTTTGTAGCCTTCGGAACATTCCAGACAGTCCATTTTGACCTTAGAGGGTCCATCAATCGTCACGGCCAAGGCCCCAGGCCCTGCATTGGTGGTGTTCACAATAAATGTTGCTGGAATGCCTGGCAAATGAGAAAAAAGGGGTTTCAGTGGGAGGGGGGGCATTGAGGGGCAGAGAAAGGGGGCAATACCATTGCTAAAGAGATACAACATCAAGAGCATGTACCAACTGACTCAAGAACAGCTTCTTCCCTGCTGCTGTCAGACCTTTGAATGGACCCACCTTGCATTAAAGTGGATCTTTCTCTACACCCTAGCTATGACTGTAACACAACATTCTCTCCTTTCCTTCTCTATGAACGGTATGCTTTATCCGTATAGCATGCAAGAAACAATACTTTTCACTGTATACTAATACACGCGACAATAATAAAAATCAAATCAGAGTGGAGGTGGGGGAGAGGGAGACAGGAGAAGAGTTACAGGGAGAAGTTACTTCCTGGTCCAGAGGGTAGAGACGTACCAGTAACCCCTCCCTCGAGGCCAGGTCCGGATGCAGACACCATTCCTGGATCTCCGGCCTGTCCAGGCTCTCCCACCCGGATCTTGAAGGGGCTTCCGGGAATGTGGGAGCCATTGAACTTCACATCAATCAGGTAGATTCCGTTCTCCCTTGGAATGAAGCGTACTGCGTATTTATCTGAAAGGAAATGGGAGACTGAGTCACCTTAATGAGACACAGAGGGAGACACAGAGGGAGACACAGAGGGAGACACAGAGGGAGACACAGAGGGAGACACAGAGGGAGACACAGAGGGAGACACAGAGGGAGACACAGAGGGAGACACACTTATCTAACCCTATGCTGTATCTATCCTGGGAGTGTTTGATGGGGGAGAATGGGTCCGAACTATGTAGAGAGGGCTTTACTCTGTATTTAACCCCAAGATGAGCCTGACTAGCATGTGCTTGATGGAGCCAATGCGAAAGAGTTTTATTCTCTCCAACCTGATGCTGTACCTGTCCTGGGAGTGTTTGATGGGGGACAGTGTAGAGGGAGCTTTACTCTGTATCTAACCCCGTGCTGTATCTGTCCTGGGAGTGTTTGATGGGGGGACAGTGTAGAGGGAGCTTTACTCTGTATCTAACCCCGTGCTGTACCTGTCCTGGGAGTGTTTGATGGGGTAAGAACTCAGTAAGAATTTAGCAACACCAATTATTAATCCAACCGATTTATTTGATAGTAAAATAGCGAGCTTTCAACACACCCGTGTCTTCATCAGGCAAGTGCAGTGTTCTGGTCTGCAATAGCACACATCAGCACAGACAGTCAGAGATTGCTGATTAGAATGCGAATCCTTACATCTAACCTGCTATTCAAGTGTTAAAGTGGCTAACAATGTGTGTGAAGGGAATCCTGAGCATTGTTAGAGAATTGTGTATTTTCTCCAGACAGCACAGTAAGTGAGGTTTTTTGCTAACCCAGGCAAGTTACGGGGGTTACAGATAGTGTGTCATGAAGCCAAGATCCCTGTTAAGACCGTCCTCATGTGTGCGGAGCTTGGCTATCAGTCTCTGTTCAGCGACTCTGCGCTGTCGTGTATCACGAAAGCCCCTTGAAGAACATTTACCCGCAGGTCGGAGGCCGAATGCCCATGACTGCTGAAGTGTTCACCCACAGGAAGGGAACTGTTTTGCCTGGTGATTGTTGAGCGATGCTCATTCATCCGCTGTCGTAGTGTTTGCATGGTCTCCCCAATATACCATGCTTCGGGACATCCTTTCTTGCAACGTATTAGGTAGACAACGTTGGCCGAGTTGCAAGAGTATGTACCGTGCATCTGGTGAATGGTATCCTCACGTTTGATGATGTCGTCCATGGCTTTCGTATACACGACAGCGCAGAGTCGCTGAACAGAGACTGATAGCCAAGCTCCGCACACATGAGGACGGTCTTAACAGGGATCTTGGCTTCATGACACACTATCTGTAACCCCCGTAACTTGCCTGGGTTAGCAAAAAACCTCACTTACTGTGCTGTCTGGAGAAAATACACAATTCTCTAACAATGCTCAGGATCCCCTTCACACACATTGTTAGCCACTTTAACACTTGAATAGCAGGTTAGATGTAAGGATTCGCATTCTAATCAGCAATCTCTGACTGTCTGTGCTGATGTGTGCTATTGCAGACCAGAACACTGCACTTGCCTGATGAAGACACGGGAGTGTTGAAAGCTCGCTATTTTACTATCAAATAAATCGTTTGGATTAATAATTGGTGTGCTAAATTCTTACTGAGTTCTTACCACTCCAATCCAACGCCAGCATTTTACATCGTGTTTGATGGGGGACAGTGTAGAGGGAGCTTTACTCTGTATCTAACCCCGTGCTGTACCTGTCCTGGGAGTGTTTGATGGGGGGACAGTGTAGAGGGAGCTTTACTCTGTATCTAACCCCGTGCTGTACCTGTCCTGGGAGTGTTTGATGGGGGGGACAGTGTAGAGGAAGCTTTACTCTGTATCTAACCTCGTGCTGTACCTTGTCCTGGGGACAGTGTAAGGGAAACGTTACTTGAATTTTGACACGACCAGCAAAATACCTTCATCAATCTCAGACACGCAACACTCCTCCAGAGCTCCGGATGGGCTGTGCACCTTGGCATCAATCACTCCCTTGGCGCCATTTAGGCTGACTGCAAAGGATGCTGGGTGATTCACCTTCAACCCTGACTCCTGGAATCACAAGATAGCAGGTGAATGAGGAAGACAAGAGCGAGCTGGCGCTGGGGGGTGGGAATCCTCATCCAAGGCCTGGGGCCCAAGCAAGGATCCCCCCTCTTGCTGTGAGTCCAAGCATGCTCCCCAGGACCCTCCAGTTTGAAGCACTCCTGGGGATAATCACTCTGATCGCCCGCCACCCCTCCAATCCCATCCTACCCACTCCCCTCCCTCTTCAACCCAAATCTTACCTGCAGAGGACAAGTTAAAAGTTAATGATGGAGGCTATTGGCTGGCTCAGTGTCTGGAGGTCACAACCTTTGCCCTTACTCCCTCCCCCAAACATCATTTCCCCCCCCCCCCCCCACCTCATGAGGCCCCACGTGCCAACCCTCCCCACGAGGTGGCGAACATGGTGGCCAGAACACACAACAGGAGCGATGGAGTTGACTTCTCCCACCTTGAGGGCAGGATATGGGTGAGGGTGCCCCACCTCAAGGGTGATGGACCCTATGCCATTAGTCACCTCACTTGGCACCCCCCACAGGGTAAGTGCCCAGCCATCTCACTACCCCATCCCCACCCGCTCCAAACACAGAGCCACGCCTCCCTCTTTAACCCTTAACCTCTCCGAAGACGTGGGGGCCGGCGAGCAGAGAATTCCGGGTCCTGTTAGGTGCCTTTAAGAGAGACTCGAGAAAAACATGCCCAGGTACCTTGTCGGTCAGAGAGCGGGCAAAGGCTAAAAGAACTGGAAGAGGTTTCTTGGGCAGACAGTCAGCACCAGTGGTTCCAGAGGAAACAGGAGCAGGCGGAGGCCATTCAGCCCTTCGAGCCTGCTCCATCATTATGATCATCGGCTGATCGTCCAACCCAACAGCCTAATCCTGCTCTCCCCACATCCTTCGATTCCCTTTGCCTTAAAGGATTATAAAATCAAACTCCATCTTGAAAAGATTCAGAATTTTGGTTTCAACTACTTCCTGTGGTAATGAGTTCTGCAAACTGACCCCTCCCTGGGTGAAGAAATATCTCATCTCTGTCCTCTTCCCTCAAACAGAGGCACCCCCCCCCGCAAAACATCAGGAACACCTTTCCTGCATCTGCTGTTTAGTGCTGTTATAGGATTCTACGACATTTCCCCTTCATCCTTCCAAATACAATCCTAACCGACTCGATCTCTCCTCATACATCAGTCCCACCATCCCAGGAATCTTCTCTGCACTCACTCCAGAGCAAGAACATCCTTCCTCAGGTAAGGAGGCCAAAACTGCACACAATACTTCAAAGCCCTGTACAATTGCAGCAACACATCCCCACTCCTGTACTAATATCTCTGTACTTAAAACTTCTCACAACAAAGGCCAGTGTACCATTTGCCTTCTTTACCATCTGCACGCTTACCTTCAGAGACTGGGGTACACGAACACCCTCCCCCTCTCCCAATCTACAGCCGGATAATAATCTGCCTTCCTTTAGCTGCTAATGAAGTAGATAATCTTACATCAACGTATCTGCCTTCTCTTTAAACTTGTCCAAGTCACACTGAAGGAGCCCCACATCCTCCCCAGAGCTCATCCTCCCACCTAACTTCCGGAAGGTTCTCTCTCTCTCTCCTCCCCACTCCCAGTGCCAAAACTTTGACCAAATGCCCTCGATGGGGGTGCCAACTCGCCCTGAAGTGGAGGGCGAGTTGGCCACTCACCCCATTCCCTTGTGCAGGGAGGGCCAGCTATTCGACTGCTGAAGCATCGCGGCATGCTCTCATTCCTGCTCCCGAGAGATACAGGAAGGTGGTAAATCTGATTTCAACCCTCGCTCTCTGCCTCACACCACAATCGAGACAGTATAGCTACAATCTAGCCCTGTCCCATCTTTACTAGACCCTGATTCTCACCAGTTTCTGAAAAGGGGCCACTTCTCGTTCTCTACTTGGGGAGGTAGGAGAAGCTAAACTCTACCCTCCCCGCTCTACCAACCCTCCTCCTGATGCCACTCCTGGACCACTGGGGCAAGACCTGGGCTAGCCCGACCGACAGGTAAGTCAAAGTGGGGTTCTTTTTCCCGATATCTCACCTGAAGACTAGTAACAGTGAGGCGGCGAGCATCGTCTGAGGGGGAGGCCACAGGAATGATGAAGGGGCTGTCGGGAATGTGCTCATCATTGAACTTGATCGACACCTCATAGTCACCTGGGGAGAGAAGAGGAGGAGAGAAATAAAAGGAGGAGGAGGGGAGAAGAAGAGGTACAGCAAGAAGGAAAAAAAGGGGTCACTTTGTATCAACACAGATGCCATATGACCCTTTACCTCCACCAACTTCTGAACAATATATTCCCATTCCTTTCCCCCCTGAGGAGGGGGAAGTGTTGTTGGGGCAATTGCTTTGGAGGGGGCTTGGTGGAAGAGGCCAAGCTCTGTTGAACTCCCTACAGGGCAGGAGGAGGATGCTGTTCAGTCCTGCACCAGCCCTCCGAAAGAGGATTTTCCTCGGGCCCACACTCACCCCTATCTGCATAACCCCCACACATTTAGCATGGGCAATCCACCCAACCTGCTCATCTTCAGTGCTTGGGAGGAAGGCCTCACAGACACGGGGAGAACGTGTGGAGTCTGCACAGACAGACGGTGACGGGAGGCTGAGAATCGAACCCGGCTGCGAGGCAGCAGTGTTAACCCACTGTGCCAGTCCTTGAAGCATTGTCTGCTTTGTTCTGTGGCCCAGAAATACCTTCCACATCCCAGTTTACACTCGATGCTGCTACCCAGCCCACCCCGGCCTGTGGTGGAGGGAGGTGGGGGTGGAAGGGATCTGGGGTGATCCTATGGTGGAGCAGGGGGCTGAGTGGCCTCCCTTTCAATGCAAGTGGGGTGGGGGAAAAGAGGGTGTCAGTCTTCCCTGCAGTGCAAACTGGAGGCAGGGGAAGGGAGGAAGAGATGTCGCTCCCATCCGAGGTAGACGGTGGGGGATGGAGGTGGTGTGGATGGTCAGCCAGACTCACCAGGCTCCTGCACGATGTAGGACACTCCACACGAGCCATCCTTGTGATCCTCAAAGGCGATTTCCGCTTTACTGGGACCCTCGACCGCGATGGACAGACCCCCAGCTCCTGCCTCACGGGTCCAGATACTGAACTCAGCTAGAGAGAGAGAGAAAAGGGGAGAGAGAGAGAGAGAGAGAGAGAGAGAGAGAAAAGAGAACATGTTTACACAGTCTGACTGGGATGTGACTCTTCCTAATACAAAAAAAATTGATATTTTCCAGAATATCCTCTGCACAACCCCTCCCCACCCCAAAAAAGAGAGAGAGAGCGCACAAATGCTAAAGATTCACAACCCTCAAGAAAGAAGTCTCCTCATTTCACTCCAAAATGGCCACTCTTAACCCCAAAATCCACCCAGAAAGCAGATCCAAAATAGCCACTTCTCATCCCCCTAAATGGGTCAAAAACGGCCACCCCCTTATCCCCAAAACCCATCCAGAACGCAGGTCCAAAATAGCCACTCCCTTGTCCCCAAGCTCGCAGGCCACAATTCAGCCTGCAAGGCCTACCTGGTACTCCAGCTTCAGCCCTCTCCAAACCAGGGCCCCCGGCCCTCACTTTGTGGGCCCCTCCTTCGCCCAGGGGACCCACGGTGAACTGGAAGGGGCTTCCCGGCACGTGCTGGCCCATGTACTTGACACTGACCGTGTGAATGCCCATCTCGGTGGGCACAAAGCGAATGCTATACGTGTTCTTCTCGCCCTCCATGATTTCCGCTTCGTGGGTCTTTCCAGAAGGGCTGGTCACCTGGGCAGTCATATCTCCAACATTTATTTCTGAGATTGGGGAGGGGAGGGTGCAGGGAGAAGGGTAGAAATTGTTGAGAAGTTGAATAGAAATTTAGAATTTGGTGTTCATAAAATTAAGGAAAAAATTGTTAAAATGCTAAGAGCCGGTAGTATTGCATGGGGGAGTTCCTTTAAATAGCTGGGGGTTTTCTGTGTTTAGAAAGTTTAAAAAACTAAATACAGATAGAGAACTTAGAGTGAAACATTTTTATCATTAGGCCAGGCAGCAGTGTTGCCAAGACAACGCAAGTTTTTTTGAATTCAGCTTAAAAAAAAAACACAGACGCCTGGATACCAGCAACCTATTAGATTTAAATTCTGTCTCAGATTTCCAAAACCAATATTATTACTACTACTACTACTAGAAATACGTCAAAAGAACGAAAGAAAATTACAGCACAGGGACAGGCCCTTCAATCCTGCATCGACCATGCTGACCAACTGGACTAAAACCCCTTATCCTTCCAGGGACTGTATCCCTCTATTCCCATCCTCTTCATGTATTTGTCAAGATACCTCTTAAAAGTCACTAACGTATCTGCTTCCATCAGCAGCGAGTTCCAGGCACCTACCTCCCTCCATGTGAAAAACTTCCCTCGTGCATCTCCTTTAAACCTTGTGCCTCCCACCTTAAACCTGTGCCCTTTAGTAATGGGCTCTTCCACCCTGGAAAAAAAGCTTCTGACTATCCACTCTGGCCTTGCCTCTCAATCTTAGACTTCTACTGGGTCACCCCTCAACCTCCGTCGCTCCAGTGAGAACAAACCAAGTTTCCCCCACCTCTCCCTGTAGCTAATGCCCTCCGTACCAGGGCAACATCCACACTTTTCACTTAATGTTAAGATGTGACAACAATAAAACAGTTCAGTTACCTGGGATCTTGAGGTTCAGGTCACACTGACTGCCGACATTAGCTACTGAGGCTGCTCTACGTCTTCTTGTGATGCTCTCCTTAACTCGCCCCTCGCCACTCACCTTCACTGTGAATGGACTTCCTGTGGATACAAAAGACAGAACCCTCATTTTCCTTTCCCCAAAACAGGCAGAACTTCCAAAAGATGGCGTGATAAAGCACACCCAAAAGCAAGATGTTTGTGGTGGTTGGAGTTCGATCATCTCAGCTCCAGGACATCACTGCAGGAGTCCCTCAGGGTCACGTCCGAGTCTCCAGCCACCTTCAGCCGCTTCAATGACCTTCCCTCCATCGTAAGGTCAGAAGTGGGCATGTTTGCTGATGACGGTAAAATGTTCAGCACCATTCACCACTCAGATCCCGAAGCAGCCCGTGTCCAACTGCAGCAAGACCTGGACAATATCCAGGCTCGGGCTGACAAGTGGTGAGTAACATTAGCTCCACACAAGCACCAGGCAATGCCCATCTCCAACGAGAGAGGATCGAACCATCTTTCCTTGACATTCCCATTGCTGAATCCCCCCCAACTAACAACATCCTGGGGTTACCATCGACCAGAAACTGAACAGGACCCAGCCATATAAATACTGTGGCTCCCAGAGCAGGTCAGAGGGTGGGAATCCTACCGAGAATAACTCACCTCCTAACGCCCCCTAAAAGCCTGTCTACCATCTCCAAGGCACAAGTCAGGAGCGTGATGGAATACTCTCCGACTCACCCTGGACGAGCACGGCTCTGACAACACTCGAGAAGCTCGACACCTTCCGGGACAAAGTAGCCTCCCGCTTGATCAACATGCTAACCACCCCCGCCTTCGACATTCACTCCCTCCACCACCGACGCACAGCGGCAGCAGTGTGTACCGTCTACAAGATGCACTGCAGCGACTCGCCAAGGCTTCTTTGACAGCACCATACAAACCTACCACCTCTACCCCCTAGAAGGGCAAGGGCAGCAGACACCATGGGGAGCACCCAATGCCTGTACATTCCCCACTCAAATCCCACACACCCCCATCCCGACTTGAAAACATATCGGCCGTTCCTTCACTGTGGCTGGGTTAAAATCCTGGAGCTCCCTCCCTAACCGCGCTGTGGGTGTACCTACACCACATGGGATTGCAGCAGGTTCAAGATGGCAGCTCACCCACCACTTTCTCAAGGGAGCAATTAGGGACAGGGGATAAAATGTCAGGCCTGGCCACACCCTGAGTGTGGATTGAGCGTCAGGTATTGGTTGTGGATGGACTGCAGTCATACCTGGAACGTGCTGGTCTGCAAATTTGATGTTGATAATGTAGTTTCCGGGTTCTGTGGGGCAATAGGTCACTTTGCAATTGCCGTTCTCCAGCTCCTCGGTGCTGATGTCCACCTTACTCGGTCCTTCGATAGACAGGCCCAGGCCTCCGTAACCTAGGCAACAACATCACCTTAATCAGAGCTCGCTTTGTTTCAGATTATTCCATCCTGCTCTCCCAAGAGAACTCTGCTACCCCCTCTCCGCCACATCCCAAACCGCACCGAGTCCCGCTCGATTGCCCTCACTGCCTCCATTTAAAACAATTTCGCCATTTAATAATCTCATTCTGCCTTTCAAATCTCTCTCCTGGCCCCCCACAACCCCTCCCAGCCCCAACAATCCTCCCCATTTCTAACCTCTTCCCACACCCTTCCCCATTCTTGTAACCCCTGCCAGCACCCCTACACCCATCCCTGTAACACCCCCTACATCCCTCCCCATCCCTGTAACCCCCCCCACACCCTTCCCTATTCCCGTAACCCCCTCCAGTACCCCTACAACTCTCCCCATTAACGTCCTACAACCTTCCAAGATCTGTGCTCCTCTAATTCTGACCTCAAGCACTCCTACCAAGGATTTCTGTCCCTCCCCACCCCCTCCTCCCAGCGCCCCGGATGGGACTTACCAGCCTCACGTGTGTCGATAGTAAAATCGGCAGGCTCAAAGGTGTGGGCTTCCTTGAGGCCGGGTCCAGTCACCCTCACGCGACTGGCATCGCCCACCTCAGATTGGTTGATCATGACAGTGATGGGGCTGTTGGCAATATGGCGGCCATTCTTTTTGATGTTGACCACGTGCTCACCAATCTCCTTGGGAACAAATGAGATCCCTGCGAAGAAAGCACCAAAAAGCTTTAAAACCTCTCTCCAACAACAACTTCCCACATGCAAAACAATTTCACACTTGCTGCCCCCCCCACTCTCCCATTTGGCAAGATCCACCGAGAATCCAAAATGGCCACCAGGCTCTAGTCCATCCGCATAGGCCTCAATCCAGTCAACAGTCTAATTGAAAAAGATACTAACCACTAGCCTGCCAGGGAAACTACAAAGTGTCCAAATAGCTCACTCTTGCCCCTCACAGGAGGGGCAAATAATGCCAAACCTATTGCAACAAATAGGCCAGAGAGGGTAGTGGGAATTTAATTGTGTTAGTGTGGGGTGATCTGGGATAGGGAACGATCTGGGATCTGGCAAACAGCGTTGGGAGGGAGTTGGGGGGGGTGGGCTAAGTGTGCAGTTGTGGAATACAGGAACGAGGTGGGGGGGTCGGAGGAACATACAGGATCTTCCGAGTGGCATCCAGCAAAGCGGCACAGAGTAAATCAACGGTGAATCTTTATCAAAGCTCAGGCTGGGGCCCCAACTTGGAGGTATTGTGTCATCTTGTGTACACCACCACGTTTAGACAGGAGGGAGGATTGTTGAGTGGGGTTGGAGTTCCCAAGAGAAGAGAGGGAAAAGGTTAGGATTTTTAGGAAAAGGTTTCGAATGGAGGAACGTTGGGGCCATTTTCCCTTGAAGGGAGGGGGTGGGGGAAGAAACAGCTGGCAAGTGGGTGGACATGATTAGGATTGGGTTCAGGTAAGGGTCGCCAAAAAGCCACTACCCCTTTGGCCAAGGGCTGAAGGGGGGGCCTTCTTCAGGGCAGGCAGGGTTGGGGACTATCAAGCGTGTTCTTTGAAGAACAAACCTATAAAATAGTAACCTATGTTGATCTGGAGCTCTGGATTACCACACCTGACAGCCACCATACACAGTCAATTGGGCCAAAATCACCACCTCCTGTGCCGTAAGGGGGCACAGTTTGGGGTCCGTCATGGAAGATGGGGAAGGGATGGTTAAGGCTCGAAATTTGGAGTTGTGGCCTCAATCCAGGGCTGAAAGGCCTACTTCCCAATTACTGACGTCTTGAAGCCTGAGCCATAGGCCCCAAAAGCCAAGGCAGGCTTAAGGGAACCAGATTTACTGCAAGTAATAAATGAGTACACCTAGATAGATGGGACCATCGCAACAGACCACTGCCCCACCTCCGCCATCCCATAATGCCCCAGGGAGCATCATGTGACAAACAGCTACCCTGGTGCCAATGCCCAGTCATTCCCTCCCTCGCCCCAAACTGAGACTATCCAACTGCATGACGCATCGCAGGAACCACACAGCCAGGGTAGCCCCACATTTGACCCAACAGTTGCAGGAGGGGAGAAGAGAATGCACACCAGAGTAGCCATCAGCCCTGTGCTGGGCACTTACCGATGTTGCCATCGCGCAACCTCTTGAGCAGACAGGACTCCTCCCGGCCGGAGGGGGCTATCACTGTGGCGGCGAGCTGGCTGAGGTCCGTTTCGCCAATGTCCAAGGGGATGTCAGTTGAGGAGCCCACCTTTAGCTGGGACATCCTCATCGAATCATCACCTGCAATGGAGTGGGGTGGGTCAGGTACAAAGAGAGGAGGGTAGATCAAGAGGAGGGTGGGGATTTGGAGAAAAAAAACGTAGTAGTAGATCAAGAAAGGGATGGTTGGGATGAAAAAAAAAAAAAGAGTAGATAAAAGAGAATCAAATCTACAACAGTGCACCCAACATAGGACAAAATATTTCCATGGTGAGATCAGCGGTAATGAAACTCAATCCTTTTACGGTCACCAATTCATCTGAGGGTAAACAGAACCATTCAAAACATGTCAAGTGGTGGCTTGGATAGACCGCACAGGGATCAGATGGGCAGAGTGGCCTCTTCCTGTGTGGTATTTCAAGGATGATGCTGCTTTAGAGACAAGCCCTCCCCCTGCCACCAGAATCTAAAGACATTCCCTCAAAATAAACAACCTCCCAGATCTCAAGGCCCCATGTCAACCTCTGAGCCCAAAAGTGCCACTTGGGGGCATAACTTGGACAGTTTGTTTCTAACACACCATACCTTTTCAGATTGGGCTGTTTTAAAGACCTTGATCAGGTCCCGCCCCCTCCTCCCCCACCTTTACCAGACAAAAGACTGGACAATGTAAACTGCAGTTTGAAGGCTAAAGTTGACATAGCAACCAGGTAGGCCTGAGGCTTTTGAAGGCATAAACCTCAGCAAAGCGAGCAGGCCAGGTTGATAGCATCAACAACATAGGCCTGAGGATTTTAGTGATGTAAATTACAGAGTAGGCCTGAGGTCTAGAGTTCACATAGCAAAGAAGCAGGCCAAAGGATTAAATTACAGGAAAGTAGGCCCAAGGGCGGTAGAGTTGACACAGCAACGAGGTAGGCCCAAAGCTATGGAGAGTTCAAAGGCATCAATCAAGGCACCAATTAATTCCTACCCGTGATCTTGGAGACGAAGGGGCTGCCAGGAATGTGTTTGTCGTTGTACTTCACCAGGATGTTGTAGTCGCCAGGGAGGACAGGCAGGTAGGAGACAGTGCAAGTCCCGTCCTTGTTGTCCGTGCAGCTGATGTCCGCCTTGGAGGGGCCTTCGATTGCCAAGGCCAGGCCGCCTGCAGAGGAGAGAGGAGACAGAAAAAGGAGAAAGGATGTCAAAGGCGAGAGAAAGAGCACAAGAGACACACCCACCCAGCGGCAGAACAAACAGGAAGGTGAAGGAATGCGCAATGACTCACCCTCGCCAGCGTCCTTGGTATCCACGGTGAAAACGGCCGGCTTGTTCACCACGCCGTGGATGAGGCCAGGACCATAAGCATTAACATGGCCACTGTTGACAAAGTCCACGTAAAACTGTAGCGGGCTCCCTGACAACGAGAGAGAAAAAGAGAGAAAAAAATTGACATGGTCACCTCAAAACAAGAGTCCACATAGTCACTCAGAGCCAATGCAGGAACCAATTTACAGAGTAAGAGCCCACAAGAAAGGTGGTCATTTATAGATAGCACTGCTGCCTCACAGCACCAAGGACCCAGATTCAATTCCTGGCTTGGGTGACTCATCTATGTGGAGTCTGCACATTCTCCCCATGTCTGAGAGAGTTTCCTCCACATGCTCTTGTTCTTGCCTACAGTCCACAAATATGTAGGTTAGGTTAGGTGGATTGGCCACGCTAAATTGCCCCTTTAGGGGATTAACAGAGGAAATGTGTGGGGTTATGGGAATAAGACCTGGGTGAGGTTGCTGTTGGTGCAGACACCAGGTGCCAAAGCACTTCCACCTGCTCTAAGGATTCTGTAATTCATTAAGAAGTGATATCGATTGAGGACACAGGATAACATTCCTGCTCGATCCCTGCCCC
Organism: Sphyrna mokarran; assembly: GCA_024679065.1. Classification (NCBI taxonomy): domain Eukaryota; kingdom Metazoa; phylum Chordata; class Chondrichthyes; order Carcharhiniformes; family Carcharhinidae; genus Sphyrna; species Sphyrna mokarran. The sequence continues at coordinate 81,757,445 of JAGIQG010000013.1, read as the reverse complement.
TCTCCACCCTAACCTGCTCTGATAGTGATGCCACCCCAGCCCTGATCTCCAGGAGTGGCACCCCCTCCGCTGGTGCACAGGGAGGGAGGGTTGCACGGAGTCCAAAACCCAGCACAACGTACACTGCACAACAGCAAGACCGACCGCAGAACAACGGAAACAATCACTCCCCTGCCAACTGGTCAAATCCAGTTGGACCCCGAGCCTGGTTCCTCCAACCAAAGCCAAGTCAAGGGTGCAAAACATCTTGCCCCGCCCACTCCTCGTACAAACACCTCACCTGGGATATGGAGATCGTCGTATTTGATGTCCATCTCGTGCAGGCCCTTCTCGCTGGGGGCAAACTTCACCGTCACAGTGCCATCCTTGTTGTCCATAATATCTGGCTTGGCCAACTTCCCAGATGGCATGCGGACCACACCTGCAAACCCGAGAGCAAAAGACCAATTTAAAAAAAAAACCCAAGAAATTGGGTCGACTGGGCCTGTATTCACTGGGATTTACTCCTGGGATGGCAGGATTATCATACAGGGAGAATTGGGTCTACCGAGCCTGTATTTCACTGGAATTTCAAAGAATGATGGTGGGGGGGGGGATCTAATTGAGAGATATAAAATACTGGACAGAGCTGGATACAGGGATGTTGTTTCTAAGGATCCCTGTCTTAGGATACGGGGGAGGCCATTTAGAACAAGAGAGAAATTTCTTCACTTAAAGGCTGGAGAATCTGTGGCATTCTCTACCAGAGCTGTGAAGGCCACTGAATGTATTCAAGGTGTATTTCCTTTTTAAAACTAGATTTTAACCAGCATTCAAGAGGTACAGCCTTGAGATGGAGGGCAATGTGAATGGAGGAGCCCAGCGATGGAGTAGACTAACGCCCCTCTGAAACAGTTGCCACACAGTTCAAGGGGCAATAAATGCCCATCCAACTGATGAGGCCCACCTCTGGTACGGTTCGAACCAGAGACGCTAAAACATTAATAATTAATTTTTTTTACCTGTTATCTCGCCCTTCTTGATGGTGAAAGGGATCACGAGGTCGAAAGGTCGGAGGTCAGCAGCATCCATACCGTTCATGCTGGGAGGTCGGTCAGGTGCCTGCAGATGGCGAGAGGGTGAAGGAGGTGAGGAACAAGAGAGGGGGCATCAGCTTTTTATAAAGTAGAGGTGTTACATGATAGGACACATTCCCATTTATCTGCTGATCTGGAAGGGATGGGGGCAAGTGAAGGGATGGTAGGGGAGGCCTGCCCACTAGGCCTTAATTCCAAGTCCCTTAGAAACCCCTGTCCTCACCAACTTTGCCAGGGTCTGGTTTCACAACCAGAAAAGAGGATGGGGGAAATTTGAAGATTTAAGACAAGAACCATTCTCTCTCCACCCCCCTCCTCCCCCAGTCAAAATTTAGGCCTCCCAGTTGTAGTTTTGGGTATAGCTGTTTGGACAGTTTTAACTTCTTATGGAAGGCCAGAGATACAACTCTCCGTTCAGCATCACATACAACCCTTCCGTTCCACCAAGGAATAGAGGTCATTCAGCCCCTCAGACCTGTTCTCCTACCCCTTCAAGGAAGTGACCATTGAAGTTCTCAAGCGATGAGATTTGTGTCAACGGCCAGAGCAAGCACCACGGTCGTGCCATCCATAAACACAAGGCTGCACGTGGTCACAACATAAAGTTTCCCACGACAAGTACAGCACGGGGTTAGATACAGAATAAAGTTCCCTCTACACCTGTCCCCAAACACCAGAGGTTAGATACAGGGTAAGGCTCTAACATGGGGACATATGCAAGAGCAGATATGAATTAGTGCCTTTTTTTAAGGAAGTTATTAGTATCACAAGTAGCCTTACATTAACACTGCAATGAAGTTACTGTGAAAATTCCCCTAGTCGCCTCATACCACTGCCTGTTCAGGTACACTGAGGGAGAATTTAGCATAACCAACGCACCTAACTAGCACATCTTTCAAGCTGGGAGGAAACCAGACCACTTAAGGGAAACTCACTCAGACACAGGGAGAACGTGCAAACTCTGCACAGTGACCCAAGGCCAGAATTGAACCTGGGTCCCTGGTGCTGAGGTGGCAGTGATAACCATTGTGCCACCTTGAAGACCTCCCGCAGAGATCCACCAAGATGGGCAGAATGGTCACCCACGGCATCCCAAGTGTTCTTCTGGCTGGACTGTTCACCCAAGGGAATGGAGGAAGCATGAGATAGTCAGGCAGGAGTGATGGATTGCCACGGTAACCGAACAACACACGGAAGAAAACAAAATGGAGGTCAAGATACCCATCCGTAGTTTGGAGCCATCCGATTCTGTTGTACTTGTTGTGGGATGATTGCGTCACCCTCTGTAGCCTGTACCAGAAAGAAGGAAAGATCGATTGAATCAGACTGAGGGGAAGATAAGGCATGCAGGAGAACAAGCTGATAAAGGGAGGAAAGCAATATTAGGCTTCAAATCCCCACATCACCTTGGCCTGGTGTACAATCACAGCAGGATTGGGCCCATCCGGTTTGCTCCACAATTCAATGGGATTGTGACTGACCTGACACTTTTTAATTCATTCATTCATTTGGGACATGGGGTGTTGCTGGCTGGGCAGCATTTATTACCCATCCCTAGTTGCCCTTGGGAGGGCAAGTTGAGAGTCAACTACATTGCTGTGGCTCTGGAGTCACACGTAGGTCAGACCAGATAAGGACAGCAGATTTCCTTCCCTAAAAAGGACATTAGTGTGAACCAGATGGTTTTTTTCTGACAATCGGCAATGGTTTCATGGTCATTCGTAGATTCTTAATTTTTTTTTTAAAAATTGAATTCAAATTCCACCACCTGCTGTGGCAGGATTCAAACCTGGGTCCCCAGAGCAGACCCATCAGAGCATGGGTACATCAATTAGTTAGAACCATAGAAAGTTACAGCTGAGGAACAGGCCTTCTGGCCCTTCTTGTCTGTGCCAAACCATTTTTCCGCCTAGTCCCACTGACCTGCACCTGGACCATATCCCTCCACACCCCTCTCATCCATGAGCCTGTCCAAGTTTTTCTGAAGTGATCCCACATTTACCATTTGCAGCTCATTCCACACACCCATCACTCTGAAGAGCCCTCCCCTTAAACTTTTCCCCCTTGCCCACGCCCTCTGGTTTTTTTCTCTTCTAGCTTCAGTGGAAAAAGAGTGAATGCATTCACTATCTATACCCATCAAAATCTTATACACCTATCAAATCTCCTCTCATTCTTCTACACTCCAGGGAATAAAGTCCTAACCTATTCAATCTCTCTCTAACTCAGCTTCTCAAGTCCCAGAAATATCCTCTTGAACTTTTCTGCACTCTTTCAACCTATTAATATCCTTCCTGTAATTAGGTGAACAAAATAGCACACAATCCTCTAAATTCGGCTTCAATGTCTTATACAACCTCACCATAACATTCCAACTTTTATACTCGATACTCCAATTTATAAAGACCAATCAAAAGCACTCTTTACGACCCTATCTACCTGTGACGTCACTTTTAGGGACTTCTGTACCTGTATTCCCAGATCCCTCTGTTCAATTTCACTCTTCAGAGTCCTACCATTAACCTTGTATGTTTTACCTTTGTTTGTCCTTTCAAAGTGCAATACCTCACATTTGTCTACATTAAACTCCATCTGCCATTTTTCGACCCATTTTTCTAGCTGGTCCAAATCCTTCTGCAAGCTTTGAAAACTTTCCTCACTGTCCAATACTCTCCAATTTTTGTATCATCAGCAAATTTGCTGATCCAATTTACCACATTATCATCCAGATCATTGATACTGATGCCAAACAATAGACCCAGCAAAGTTATTTGTTTACCACCCTATGCCCAGGCACACTTGCCACTCACCGTGATCTGGAAGGGGCTGTTGGGGATGTGCTCGCCCCCAAAGCGGACACAGATGACGTACTTGCCAGGCTGGGGGGCAGTGTAGAAGATATCGAAAGTGCCATCCTCATTCTCCACCACATCCACGTCCACTTCCGTCCCATCAGGGGTGCAAACAGTGCAGGTCACCTTGCCCTTCCCGGCAGCCTTGGCATCGACCGTGATGACCGTCTCTTCTCCAATCTGTATGGTTGGACCAATGCCAGCTCCTGGGGGAGGGGGACGGGGCAGGTGGTGGTGGTGGTGATGGTTTGGACAACAAAAGGTTGTCCAGAGAGATACACAAGAAAAAAAAGAGGCAGGAAGAGAAAGCACGTTTGTAAGGATAAACCCCTCAACTCCAAAAATAATTGCCCAATTTTCTAATCTAAGACTGGCTTAGTGGAAGGCATTTGATTAACGTACGCCTTGATTGGTTACTGAGAGTTTTGGTACTCATTTAATACTTCTGAAAATTGATAGAAAAACAATAATTAATATTGGCAAAAAGAAAAGAAGAGTACATTTGCTACCTGCCTTGTCAATTCTGACTTTGACATTTGACATCTTGGCTTGTGCAAGATTCCCCATTCATCTATCCCCCCACCCCAAGCCAGTCTGTCCCGTCCCTCCTTCTACCTGGTTCTCAAGAGCAAATTGTCATCACCACACACAAACAAACAAAGGCCCTTGGGCACCTATACAAACTTTGATCTCGGTCAGCAGTGTGGATGTAGATCGTTCTTTTCCCAGTTTCCTTTGGCCCCTATGGTTTGGGGGGGGGGGGGGGGGGGGGGGGGGGGGGTGGAGTAGAGGAGGAAGCGATAGGTAAGCAGGAGGATTACTACCTGAATGGCTGTAAATTGGGAGACGGGAGTGTACAGTGGGAGCTGGGTGTCCTCGTACCCCAGTCGCTGAAGGCAAGTATGCAGATGCAGAGGTGGTAAATGGTACACTAGCCTTCACTGGGAGAGATGGAGTACAGGAGCAGGGACGTGTTACTGTGATTATACAGGGCCTTGGGTGAGGTCACATCTAGAATATCATGTGTAGTTTTGGTGTCCTGCTCTGAAGGAGGATGTTCTTGCTCTCAAGGGAGTGCAGAGAAGGTTTACTAGGCTGATTCTTGGGATGGCAGGACTGATGAGGAGAGATTGACTAGGTTAGGATTGTTTTCACTAGAGTTCAGATGAATGAGGGAGTTCTTATGGAGACTTTTAAAACTTTACCAGGACTAGACAGAGTAGATGTAGGGAGGATGTTCTCAATGGTGGGGGGGTCCAGAACCAGGGGTCACAGTCTGAGGATTCAGGGTAGACTTTTTTTGGGCAGGCTTTTTTTTTTCCACCCAAAAAGTGGTGATTCTGTGGAATTCATCATCATGAATTAGTCGATGCCAAAATATTGAATGGATTCAAGAGGCGGTGGATATAGCTTGGGGATGAATGGGATCAAAGGTTATGGGGAGAAAGCAAGATTAGGAAACAGAGTTGGACAATCAGCCATGATCATAACGAATGGTGGAACAGCCTTGAAAAGGGCCAAATGGCCTCCTCCTACTCTTATGTTTCTATAGGAGACTCCCCCTAGTTCAAATCCCAAAATGCTGGACGAAAATGGCAAGGTTGAGGGTCAAAAGATGGCAAGCGGAGGAAGAGATGACCCCCTCCAAACACAACGGAGGAGGTGGGATTAATTGGATGTGACAAAATCTTGAAGGTGCCACAGGGAGGATATGTTGGGCTCAAGCTCCCCACCCCGACAAGAGGTCAAACCTCCTTGTTAACTGGGAATTCAAAACCTTGGTACCAACAAACACCAGGTAAAGTAAGCCCAGGGACAACAAGGAGTCCATCAAAAGGGGAGAAAGAGCAGGTATTCATTGCCCAAGCACGAGGGGGTGAAACAGCACAGAAAGAGGTCACAGTCTGGCTGGGTACGGAGAATTTTGACGTTAACTTTACCTCAAAAAGATTTGTAATGCACCAAGGTTAAATTGCAGATCATTCCTCATTTCTGGAATCCAGAGCAGTGTGCATTCATTCTCGAATCAGGGAAAAAATATCCTTTAAAAAAAGGAACACCCCCTCCCTCCATCCCACAAGACAAGAACGCACCCATCCACCCTACATACCGAGATCACTACGACAACTAATCTCTACTCCGAAGCAGCCAATCAGCAAGCAAAGCCAGCCATCTTGCCAAAGAGAAAGCCACCAATCACAGCATTCCGTCTTGTGGGGTGGCAAGCAAGCAGTTAGGGTTAGCTCAACAGCCAATAGCAGTGGAGAAAAAAAAAGGGTGGGGCAGGGAGGACCTCCAAACACAGCAACCACTTGGAAACACCCACAGGCATCGGAAGGAAGGGCTTGGAAGAGATTGCGGGTGGACTAACATGCCCTCACGAGGATAAACCAGGGTCAACGCCTTGAGCCCCCACTGAGGTGACCCTTCAAGATCCTGCCCCTCTCTCTGTAGAAGTCATTTATAGAATATTCTGCATCTCAAGGGACTACTGGATCCCAACTGAAGAAAAGTACAACACATGAACAGGCCCTTCAGCCCTCCAAGCCTACACTGATCATGATGCCCTACATAAACTTACTACCCTCCTCTATTCACATACCCACCTAGATCCCTCTTGAAACGTTGCTAATGTGCCTACTTCCACCACCTCCTCTGGCAGTGCAGTCTAAGTGAACACTACTGAAAAACCATCCCCACACGTCTAAAACAATTACCCCTCCCACCTTGAGCTTGTGCCCTCTTGTATTTGACACTTTGCCCCTAGGGAAAAAAAGCCTCTGACTCTCCCCAGTCTCATCATTCTGTACACTTCTCAGGTCTCTCCTTAGCCTCCACCTTTCCCCTTGAAAACAATCCTCGTTTATTCAAACTCTCTTCATAGCCAAAGCCCTCGAGTGGGCAACATCCTGGAGAACCTTCTTTGCACCCTCTCCAAAGCTTCCACATCCTTCTGGTAGTGTGGCAATCAGTAATACTCCAAATGCAGCCTAACCAAGGTTTTCTATAGCTTGGTTTATAAAGGTCAGTTCCCCCTATCCCTCCTCTCATTCCCCCACTACCTACCACCAACCTTAATCCCCTCAAAATTATCCCCAGCTCCAATTGCCTCATGAGTAAATTCCAGGCCATCTATCACTCTGCACGTAAAGAAAAACAAACTCCTCCCCCCACCCCCTCTCTGGAAACAACATCAGGGCCTCCCAAGGTGATGGGACAGTGGGGTTCCAAGGTGTTTGGAGGAGGCACAAGACATAGGCAAGACTTAAAAACACGGGCGCGAGGGCGCAAACACACGGCCATCTCTCAACGGCAATTCTGTCACCATCAAGGGCCAGATCTGGAAAACTTGGCTGGGAGATGATGTCAGAACTCATGCGCACAACATCCAGGCGGTTAACCAAAAAAAAAGGTGGGGAGAGGTTATGGGGTGGGCCATGCCAGTGTCAGGGTCAAGGTTCCAATAGAGCAAAAAAGGGTAATTGATATGACCAGTCAATTGACAAAATCTCAGATTTGGGTGGATCCACATCTACAACTTGATGCCCCCTCTCCCTAATGTCCCAACCTCTCTGAAAATTAACACACCCTCACCCCCTCCAAACTCAAGGTCAACCAATCGCTGCAGAAATAGTGATGAGGCCTGCAGGCCTACAAAAGGCTAGGAAGCTCAAGGGGTCAAAATTCCCCTTGCTGAAGGGGTATTTTTTGCTGGACTACCAACTCTGGGATTGTCAGTGGAACTTCCTCCAACCCCTGCAGATATTAAGCGCTATTGAACCAGGAGCTTAGGCAAGACAGACATGCCTGCTTAAAGCATCGTCTCCTCAAGCACCAGTGGAAATTTGCCGCTTTAGCGCCATCTCATGCCCAAAAACCCAATGTTTCTGCCCCCAGGTTCAGGACACAGAAGCCCATCCTTCAGCCACCACAGAGGTTGGCATTTATTTCCCATATGGCTCTATTCCAGAACAAGAACACCTCAACTATCTTTCAGGATCCAAGAATGAGCCTAAAGTGGCTGTGAGGAGCAGAGCATTCGAGGAATTATGTACAAAATGGCATACTTCGAAACCCAAGGGGGTGGCCCATTAGAAAGGCAAAAATGACATTTAGGCCTTAAAGTACGAGGCAAAAAAGTGGGAAGAAACAAAATCCACCCCTCCCCCCCACCCCGAAAATCTTTTGACAACGGACATTGGCAAAGCCTTCTGGGATTGGGCCACTGCTGCTCACAGTACATCAAACCAAATTGGCAGAATAATTAAAGTGTAACCACAAAATGCCAACATTTGTTGGTATAGAGGGGCAATTTTGGAACACAAAATGGCCGATGAAAAAATTGGAAAAGGGCAGTCACACTTTAGTCAACTAGCCCAACAGCAGCTCAGTACCTCAAACCAAATTGGTGGTATAATTAGTTACCATGAATTCAACTTTTTTTTTGCTCTGGAGGGGGACAATTGTGGCCAATTCTGGAAAACAAAATGGCCGAATAAAAATGGAGGGCAGTTACCCTGGGCAACCAGCCTGAGATTTCAGCAAAGCTGCGACCAGCATGGGCTCAAAATGAAGGCGTATTTTTCAAAAAAAAAAATCTTGAAGGTAAAAAGGTTAAGGAAAGGGAGGGGAATAAAATTTTTTTTTTTTTTTTAAAAGGGGATTAAAAACACGGAAGACAAGCAAAGCAGCTTACCTAACCCGTGACCTCCGATTGACACTGAGTGAAAGGGCAGAGAGCAAGGAAAGGTCAAGTGAGATACAAAAGGAAAACTGTGCTCCAAAAAGAAAAGTTTTAAAAAAAGCATTTTAAAAAAAAACAAACCACGAAACCAAAAAAAAAAAACAACAAAGTGTGTGCAGCAAGTTTGAGATGTACAAGTAGTGTGTGCGGTGGAAGGAAGGGAAGGGTGCGGTGGGTGCAAGAGGAGAAGGGCTGGGTTATTATATCAATGTGGTCAGAGAGACAACGATACCACACTGGGAGGCTCACCTGTCACTGTGCATTTGCTTGCGTCACCCGTGGGGAGAGCCCGGATACGGTACGGCGAGTACGGGATCTCATCACCGCCATATTTGATGAGGATGGTGTAGCGCCCTGTCATGGCGGGGATGTAGGAGACAGTGTAGGTGCCGTCGTGATTGTCGCGGATGTTGGCCTTCTTTGGCTTGCCCTCAGGGTCCTGTGGGGAGGGAACGTCGAGAGTGGTTCGGGACCAGGTTGGCAATGAGGGGTGGGGAGGGGGGAAACAAAGATGCCATTAGAATCCTGGCAATGCAGAAGATGGACGTTCAGCCCATCGAGTCTGCACCGACTCTCCTGTCAACCAGGTCCACTTCCACCTCTCCCCAGCTAAGGCTGAGCAGAAAAAAGGTAACCCCCCCCCCCAACCCCCCTTTCCCAAGCACCGTCACATCCTTTCCAATCCCCTACCTCCCCCTGATTTGCTCGAGGACCAACCCCACACAATGGCACCTCAACTCCAAAATGGCTCACAGGGCCAGGCCCACTCACAGGGTCCTGCTCGCACTCTTAAGCCTGTACCTGAGGTGTATGGGCCCAGGTCTAATGCAGGGCCTGAGGCAGGGTAGGGGATGTTAGGGCTATGTTAGCACCACATGGAGCTAAGGAAGAGGGGGAAGGGATGCCGAGCCAAGTGTGGTACAGCCCCCCCCTACCATCTCCCTCCAATGGGAGCAGCATTCCACTCAGGAGACTGAAAGAATTCCTTCATCCTCAATCTGTTGCCTTCAAAGAGGTTGGTGGTCCAGGGGTGGGTGGGTAACAACATCATTGTGGGATCTTGCTGTGCCGCTGCTCATGTACCCAATCCAAAAGGGAATGCCAAGGTGGGAGAGGGGAGGAATCCCAGATAGTTGATGGTGGCCAAAGAGGAGGAAGAATCCTGTCCTGGGGAGTTTTGGGGTAGACACTCACCGTAATCTGTACTGCCAGCAAACCCTCACCAGCATCCTTGGCATCGATGGTGAATTCCACAGGCAGGCTGGCCGGCACACCCATGGTGTTGAGGCCAGGCCCACTGGCCTTGACCTTGCTGGCATCATGGCTGGGCAGCACCTTCACTTTGAAGGGACTGAAAAGAAAAACAGAAAGACAAAGACAAATCACTCAGCAACCCCCCTCCTCTCTTTGGGTGAAGAACTGGCACTGACCTAAATACCCCACCCAACCCAAGCAGCCACTTCACTGCTCTCACCAACCCCCTCAACTCAAAGTCCCAACTCCTGACCTACCTCCCCTCACTGGCTCCAGGTTTGGACAAGGTTTCCATTTTAATGGCCACATCTTAGCTTTCAAATCACTCTCACCATCCCCCTGCCCTGCTGTCTAACCCCTGACAGCCCCCTCCCCATCTCTAACCCCCTCCAGTCCCAGGAGCAACCCTGCTCCCCTTAATCTCGAACCCCCTCCAGCAATCCTCCCCATTTCTGTAACCACCCCTCCCCTCCTAATCCGCCAAAATCTCTGCACTCTTTCAATCCTGGCCCCTCGATTCCCATCAGTCCAGCACTGGGAGCTGTGCCTTCAGCTGCCTGGAGGGTGGGGAGGGGGAACCTCTCCCTCTCCCTCAAAAACAGACCCCTTTGACTAAGCTTTTGGTTACCTCTCCTTGATAACGCCTTGTGGGGCTCAGTCAAATTTATGCTGCTATATGATATTCTGCCCAAAACAGGCAGAAAAAAAGTTGGTCCTGTTATAATCCAGATGTGAGGCTTCAGCGATGGAGTGGGGCGTGGGCCCATTATTTAGATACCGCCAAGATAAAGCTGTCAAGATTTTACAGCTTGCATTCAGCATGACAAAAGCAAGAGTGCCAAATTTCAGACTCTCACCATAATTTACACCACAGGAGAACAGGATGCTGCCTTTACATTGAGAAAGCAGCAGCAAGCACTGGGTGAGTTCAAACATATTAAAAGGCGGCACGGTTCGAATATATTCCTTTAGTTTGCAGATAAGTGGTTCCCTGCGTACGAATGCAAGTCACAAGTGTAATGAACCAGGTTACGAGTTTGACTACTACTGCACTCAGGAGTGCTCACTCGCATGCAAGTTCTCCCAATTCTCTGTCTGAGATTTGGCCCTTAAACCTTTAGCCACATCTCCCTCTTGTCAGCCATTGCAAGCTCACAACCTGGCCTTGGGGGTCTTTGCCCCAGGGGGGGAAGGGGTGCCAGTGGAGCCAAGGGCCACTGGATTCCAGTATGCGCTGGTACCTGCGGGGGATCTCTTGATCAGCATACTGCACCGACACACTGTACGGTCCCTCACGTGTTGGAACGTAGTTAACAGTTTTGGTCCGGTCTGGGTTGTCAATGATTTCGACAGGTTCGACCACACCTAGGGAAAAAGAGAAGAGGTCAGCATTACAAATCACACAAAAATCCCAGATGTGGGATCCCATGTAGCAGATGACCTGAACACTTCCGCCAGGGTCACTCAGCTCCTGACCTCAGTGCAGCCTTGGTTCAAACGTGACCAAAAAAGCTGAATTCCAGAGGTGAGGTGACATCAAGGTCACGTTTGACTAAGCGTAGCGTCAAGGAACCTGAGCAAAACTGGAATCAGAGTATCAGGAGGCAAACTCTCCACTGGTGAGTCAATCCTGGCACCAAGGATGATGGTTGAAGTTCAAGCATCTCAGCTCCAGTACATCTCTGCAGGAGTCCCTCAGGATGGTGTCCCAACACCCCAACCACCTTCAGCTGCTTCATCACTGTCCTTTCCTCCATCACAAGGTCAGAAGTGGGGATGTTCGCTGATAACTGTGCAACGTTCAGCAGCATTCACTACTCCTCAGATCCTGAAGCAGCCTGCGTCCAAACGCAGCGAGACCTGGACAATATCCAGGCTCGGGCTGACAAGTGGCAAGTAACATGGGCATTGCCTGGCATTTGTGTGGTGCCAATCTCCAACAAGAGGATCTAACTATCTCCTTGACATTCCCCAAAAATCACTGAATCCACCCTCTTCCTCACTAATCAACATCATAGGACCATAGAGGTTTACAGCATGGAAACAGGTGCTTCAGCCCAATTTGTCCATACCACCCCTTTAAGCTAGTTCCAATCGCCTAGATTTCTCTATACTCCTGTTACTATCTAAATACTTTGAGACACAAAATTGTACCCACTTCTACTACTACCTCTGGCAGCTCATTCCAGAGACTCACCCTCTGGAAAAATATTGCCCCTCTGGGACCCTTTTGTATCTCTCCCCTCTCACCTTAAAACCTATGCCCTCTAATTTTAGGCTCCCCCACCTTTGGGAAAAGATATTGACTCTCTAGCTGATCTGTGTCCCTCGTTATTTTATAGGGCTCTACAAGGTCACCTCAGCCTCCTACGCTGAGGAAAAAAGTCCCAGTCTATTTAGCCCCTCCTTATAACTCAAACCATCAAGTCCTGGTAGCATCCTAGTAAATCTTTTGTGTTCTCTAATAGGGTAACCAGAACTGCACACAGGACTGTCAATATTCTGGGGGTTACCATTGACCAGAAACTGAACTGGACCTAGCTATATAAATACTGAGGCTTGGAATCCTGCGTAGAGTAACTCACTTCCTGACTCCCCCCCCCACAAAGCCTGTCCACCATCTACAAGGCACAAGTCAGGAGTGTGATGGAAAACTCTCCCACTCGCCCAGGATGAGTGCAGCTCCGACAACACTCGAGAAGCTCGACATCATCCAGAACAAAGCAGCCCCCCACTCGATCGGCATGCTAACCACCCACCCTCGACATTCACTCCCACCACCACGCCAACTTGGAACAATAATCGGCCATCCTTCACTGAGTTGGAATTCTAGAATTCCCTCCCTAACAGCATTGAGGGTCAACCCACAGAACATGGGCTGCAGTGACTCAAGAAGGCAGCTTACCACCACCTTCAAGGGCAACTAGGGATGGGCAATAAAAGCTGGCCAGCCAGTGATGCCCATGAACAACCAATGAATAAAAAAAAAAACCATCTCCACTGTACCCTCCCCGCCTCACCTTTAGGTCCTACCACATTAACATTCAGTGGCGCAGCTCCTGCTTTGCTTGTATCGACGGTGAAGGACTGAGGCATGTTGGCACGCACATTGTTGCCGAGTCCCTGCCCCAGGCACTTGACTTTGGTGGGATCGACCGTGTCGGTGACGGGAACTTTGAATGGACTTCCTGAAGGGGGAAGGAGAAAGCGTCACTCAGGACCTACTGCAAGGGACACATCGGAGGAAGGGAGGGGACGAAACAGAGGAAGAACCCTTACCTGGGATCTGTTGACCCCCGTAAGTGATGATGACGTCGTAGGTGCCGGGTTCGTAGGGGACATACTCCACCAAGCAGCTGCCATCTTTGTTGTCTTTGCAGGCAATCTTCGCCTCAGAGGGTCCTTCCACAGCAAGGCCTAAGCCTCCTGTTCCAGCATTCCTTGGAGGACAAAAAGGGGGAAGAAAACAGGAGATTGAAGGAATGAGCAACAACAGGTGCAACAAGAGCCCCTCTTATCAAAACAGGCTTCGACCACAACAACACCCCGTTTCCATAGCAACCTCCTGGCCAACAAAAACAACAACTCGTGTTGGAAATACAGCAGTCATTTGTACGTAGCAAGCTCCCACAAACAATTTGGTAAGGACCCAGATTGCCTCTATTTTTTCTTGAAGTGATATTGTTTGAGGGAGAATTTCTTCCCCTTCAAGAGTGCAAATGCTTAAAAAGATTGTTTGGCATCAAAACAAGCCAGGAGACAACTCTGCCAAAAAAAAAAAGTGGGTGCTAGATTTAGGCTTCAAGGGACACCCTCAAAGTAGTAGGCCTGTCTCACCTGGTTTCCACGGTGAATTTGTTGGGCTTGTTTGCTATTCCTCCTTCGAGGCCCGGCCCAAAGGCCCGGACCCTACTCGAGTCGCACCCCTCAGTGACGGGCACTCTGAAAGGGCTGTTGGGCACTGGTGATTCATCATATGCAACATTGATGGCATGTACCCCTAGAGAGAAATTAGGGACAAAAAGCATTATCAATCTGAAAATGTGGCTTAAAGGTCTGGGAAACAAAGGAAATAATACAAATTGAAAAAAGTTACGCCTAACAAATCTTCATAGAATCAGAATTCCCACAGCAAAGAGGCCATTCAGCCCTTTGGGCGGCACTGACTCAAAGAGCATCTTACTCAAGCCTGCCCCATTCCTGTAAACCCATCATGGCTAATCCAAACTACACATTTCTGGGAGTTTGGGAGGAAACCCACGCAGAACGTGCAAACTCCACACAGGCAGGTGACCCAATCCGGGAATGGACTCTGGGTCCATGGCGTTGAGGCAGCCGTGCTATTTCTCATCTCCTCATCCCACTTGGAATACGGTGCATGGCTCTGAAACCCGCCTTACAATTGGGGAGGTGGGGGAAGGTAAAGAGAGAGAGAACATCCCTTCAGCATCAACCTGTCAAACTCCTTCCTCAGAATCTGAGATGTTTCAATAAGATCCCCTCTCATTCTTCTAAACTCCAACGGGTTCAGGCCCCGACCTGCTCAACATTTTCCTCCCCATAAGACAAAAAAACTGCCCCCGGCCTAGAAATCAGTGTTGCAATACAACTGGAGGGAAATCAAATTGAGAAGGCCCCATACAGCCTACCTTCCTCGAAGGGGGTGTATTCAACCTTGTAGGTTCCGTCACCCTTGTCTTGGATAACAGCGTCCGTGTGGGCACCCGAGGGGTTAGTAATTCGTGTCTTGATGTGGTTGCCACCCACATTGGACAGAGATCTGGCATCAACATTGAATTCTGTGGTGGCTTCACGGAAGACCCCTAGATTTTGAGGGGGTAAAATGGAAGAAACAGTTGAGGAAAAAGTGCAGGAAGGGGGGGGGGGGGTGCGAAATCACTACTACGATATTCTTTTGCCTCCATTCACGAAGGTCCTGAGGCATGAGGCCTAGAAGTATATTAAAAAAATGAAGCCTTGTCAATGAACTGGACAGCCTCAATTGGAATCCCACCATCCTCGCTCCCCCCCATTAAGGGGCAGTTATAAAAATTTACCATTAAAAGGTAGAACATAGCACAGAGTGAAGCCATTCAGTCCATTGAGCCTGTGCCAACCCCCCCTTGGAAGAGTTCTGTAAGTTAGTCCCATATTCACTCTGCACCCTCCTTATTTCTGGAGCCAGCGTTTGGGACAGGGGGTAGGGTGTGAGGATCGTAGGAAGTGGTCACACAGATAGGGAGGGTTATAAGGGCTGGAGGAGGTTACAGAGATAGGGAAGGTTGCAGAGGCTGGAAATAGTCAGAGACAGGGAGATTTGTAAGGGCTGGAGGAGGTTACAGAGAGAAAGAGGAATCCTTCCTCTGAGAAGGAGAGAGATGCAGAACTTGGAGGTAAACCAATGCTCCCATTAACCATCAAGCTTGATTCCCTCAATCCACCCACTAATGGGTTCTTGGGCATAAAGACTCACCTCTACCTTCGACCCCAGGACCGTACACCTTGACTCCTGAGGTGTCGACAGCTGGCTCCACTTGGAGCTTGGAGGGGAAGTTGGGCACAGGCTGCCCGCCGTACTTGATAGTGATGGTATAGGTGCCTGGGTAGAGAGGGATGTAGGTGATGGTGTAGGTGCCATCACCGTTGTCCTGGATCAGGACCTCTGCTGGGGCACCCGAGTCCGAGATGATCTCAATGTTAAGCTCGGCCGGTCCAGCGCCCGCGCAGTCCACCACGAAGTCACCCGACTCGCCCACCCGACCCCGCTCCAGGCCTGGGCCCCAGGCCTTCACCTTGGACGCGTCGAAGGAGCCCTGGATGCTGGCCTTGAAGGGGGAGTTGGGAATGTGGGTCTCTGCAAACAGGATGTTGATGAGGTAGTCGCCCGGCTCCGTGGGCAGGTAGGACACAGAGCACGTGCCGTCGCCATTATCCAGACACTCTATCTTGGCCTCGCAGGGGCCCTCGACGGTGAGGCCTAGTCCTCCCATTCCAGCCCCCTTAGTGTCGATGGTGAAGGGAGCGGGAGAGCCAACTACACCTTTTTTCAAACCAGGGCCATACGCTCGGACCTAAAAGAGAACAGAAGAATCAACGTCACAAAGACAGCCATTCAGCCTATCCAATCTCCTGTATGTAATCCAGCCAAGGAGATAAGGGGGTGGCCATTTTGATCACAACACCCAAAAAATCTCTTCGCCTTGCGGGTTGGAGAAAACAAAATCCTTTGGGAATTCTCAACCCCATCACCAAGTATATCTGAGGCTGGGATCGGGAGAAATGTCGGGAGAAATGTAGGAAAGAGTGCAGTTGGAGGGAGCTTGGCTTTGATCATGGTGAATGGGGAAGTGGTATGATTGGGTCTCCTCTTGCTCCCCCATGTGTCCCAGTAACTCCAAGGCGCCCCCTCAACCTGATCAGTGCCTGGGGGATCGTGGGGGGAACATTTGCTTTACTGGAGTTAGACTCAAAATTCCCACTCCCAACTCCGTGGGTGCCACCTCATCAGGAGAGGGTCCCTGCACTCAACAGGGCACCACCCCACCAGGAAGGGCTCATCTTGATAAGCCATTTCATCTTCCTCACTTACGCCTCAGTCTGGGCCCACCTCAGGATGGCACAGAAAGATCCCACAGCTACTACTGGGAGAGCAGCGCGAGAGCTCCCAGTATTTAGCTCCCACCCTGCTTCTCCCTCCATCTTGATGACCAGAACCAGTGTGTTGACCCCCTTCCCAAGCAACACCCTCACCTTCCAAGGGGACATGCACAGCCCCTCCCCAGGAACAAATTGAAAAAAAACTGTGCCAACCTTGGATGGATTGGAGGGTGCGACAGCCTCGAGGGGGAAGGGGCTGCCAGGCACCGGGATGCCATCGTAGGTCAGGTCCACCTGGTAGGGGCCCTCGTCACGGGGAATAAACTTGACCACGCTATTGTCCGCACTGAGTCCCGGCTCCACCTTGCAGGGCACCGACTTGTTGGCAGGGCCGGTGATCTTGGCGGCCACCTTACCCTGACCTCCTGCACCCTTGGACTTGACGGTAAATTCCTGGTCGCTGCCCACTTCCACTTCTGGCAGAGAGAGACAAGGAGGATGGCAATTGGTTAAACTGCATTGGTTTGTGCACCACACCACCCCCTCTGGCCACTGGTGGCATTGAAACTGGGCTCCTTGGAGGTGATATAGGCTACTTTGGTCAGGTTTAGGCCCCTGGTCAACTGTTTCCTTCATCAGCAGGGGATTGATAACAACCTCCCTCCACCATAACAAGAGGAGACCATTCTGTCCATCTTGCACCCTGTGAAAGGGTCATCTTTCTAAAAAAAAGGACACTTCTCCCTGCTACTCCTAATCTCTTCAATAGTTTGGACGGATTCCTCAAGCAAAAATCTTGGTGGAGGCTTCAGGGTGGTCGCACACCCCACGAGTTGAGGAGAGGGGTCAGGCCGATACATTTGACCCGTTATCCATGGATCCAGTGTGGCTCATCACGTTCCCAAGAAAGATGGGATCACAGCCAAAGAAGGGGGGTCTGGAGGAAATTCACCAGGATGTTGCCATCCACAAGGGAATTTTATTGATGGGGAAAGACTGGCGAGGCTGGGGCAAGGGGAAAATGTGTTTACGCTGACTTACATCAGCCATAGGATGTGGGTGTCACTAGCTATGCCAATTTTTATTACCCATCTGATTGAATGTCATGTGTTTTCACTTGCTTTGTTAGGCCTCCCAGTTTGGATGGTGCCCCAGGACTGGAGTGGGAGTAGGCTTCGTGGCTACATGTAGGCCAGAGCAGACACAGCAGGGTCAGGGAGTCTCTTTCCCAGCTCTAGAATCTTCCCAATTCGGAAACATCAAATCTAGCTTTCTACAGGACCCATCCTTCCTGCCAGCCACCATTACTGTCCCTCCCCCCTCCCCAAAACACAGACAGAAACCAAATCAGACTTACTGTCACCAAGGCCATTAACCTTGATCTTGCTCAAGTCCAAAGTAGGAGCCACTCCAACATTGAAGGGGCTCTTGGGAATGTTGTCACCTCCGTACGTCACCCCCACTCCCAGGTTACCCTGAGTTCAAGGGACAGGGGGTTAAAAAAAAGTCAATGCATCAAAATAAAGTCAGAAACAGGATTAATTCATTAGCACAGGAACAAGAGGAGGCCATTCAGTCCGTCTCTTGAGCCAGTTACACAGGAACAGGAGGAGCCCTGTTCAGTCTATATACCAAGGCTTCCAAATAGTAATTGAGGTTGGATTAATTTTGAATACAAGAGATTGTTGACTTGAAGAGATTTGTAGTGAAGGTGGACACGTGGAGTTATAGCCCTGGTCATAGCACAGGGGCCTAGTCATATTGCTATGGAAACAGGCTCTAGAGACTGGATGGGGCCTACCCCTGGTTCCTATAGAAACAGGCTCTAGAAACTGGATGGGGCTGACCTTTGTTCTTATGGAAAACAGGCTGAAGGGGCTGAATGGCCTCGCAACACCTACAACATTTAAAACACGAAAGTGTTGTGACAGCCAAGACTCTTACCTGCTGCACGGGGGTGTATTTGACAGTGTAACTTTCATCGTGGTTGTCTACAATCTCAAAGTCACGCACAGCCTCGGCCTTGGTTGGTCCAGTGAACTGGACGTTGGGTTTGGCCTTTCCGGCCCCTTTGGTGTGAAGGGTGAAGTGTGTGGGTTTGCCCATCTCAACTCCTAGAGAAAGGTGAGGGGTGGGGAAAGAGACAGGTTATTTTTTTAAGCAACAAGATGGAATGTGAACAGATCCCAAAAGAGAGACAGGGCCCCATCACTAAATAAAGCGACCTCACATTCTCTGTATACGTTACTGATGTTAACAGCCCAGCAGGAGGCCACTCGGCCCCTCTTGTGCTGGCAAGCCCCATAACCCCTCCTCCTAGTAACCCTCAGATTCCTGCCCTGGATCATCAACTTTACCAGTGTCCGCCATCTCAGAGACCACCCCCTCACACCAGGCTCCTCCGGACAAACAGATTCCTAGATAGGATAGTTCATGCCAAGTAACAAATTCTGAACAAAGTCTTCCTCTGCCACTCACTGCTGAGGGTTCAGGCCAGAGTGGAACAGTTGGGCCACTGCTGGAAACAGTTCTACTCACCGTGTTATCAAAAAAAAGGAGGGGATTACAGCAAAAATATAAAAAAAAAGGTAGTCATCCACAGGATTTTATTGGTGGATAAAGATTGGCAAGTCAGGGGTTGTTTACTGGCCATATAACATCCTCAATATTTGAGGGACCAGACTTTAGACCAACAGGCCCCTACTAAAGGCTGGGCCCAAATCCAACATGGCCACCAGTCCACAATGCACAGCAAACAGCCCACTCCAAATGGGAAAATGGGAAATACTCTTACCAGTCCGGCTCAATCCCGGGCCATCAGCTTTCACTCGACTTGCATCGTGAGAAGGATCCACTTTCACTCTTAATGGACTCATTGGAATAGCCTGAGGGGGGGTGAAAAAGAGGAAGGTTTCAAATCGATAGGCAGAGTGCGAGAGAGAAAGTTCAACCCAACCACAGACAGGAGATCTGGAATCAGCCCAACTGCCTCAGCAGGAGGCCATTCAGCCCCTCCTCGCACACAGGAACAGGAGGAGGCTATTCAGCCCATTTTGAGGCTGATCCTCCATTCAATTAGATCACGGCTGATATCACCCAGTGCTCACTGACACACGCTGGCTCCGGCAACACCTTTTTTAAAGAGATTCCCTCCGTGGCCTCTTCACCCCACTACTCCCAGCCCTCCGACACCACCCAAATCTCTAACCTCCTACAACCCTCAGAGATCTCTGCATTCACCCAATTCCAGCCTCGAGCATCACGAATCCCCATTGCTTCACCATTGGCAGCATGCCTTCAGCTGTCTAGGATAGGGGATCCTAAGCTCTGGAATTCCCTCCCTAAACCTCTCCCTTCCTTTAGAAGCCAACCTCTTGGTCACCTGTTGGTAATGTCTCCTGATTTGGCTTTGAGGAGGGTCAGATTCCTGCTCCCGTGAAGCATTTGGGAGCACGTTTCCCCACAGAGGGGCAACTTCACGATGGAACTTCAGGCAGGAGCGACGGGAGGTGGTGGGACAAGAGGGGACGTCGCACACGTTAACTTACCCCTTCCCCCTCCACCCTGTACTCACCTGGTCTGCAAAGAGGACCATGATGGTGTAGTGTCCGGCCCCAGGGGGTGTGTACTTCACTGTGAAGGTGTCGTTATCATTACGAATTATGTCAAAATCGATATCTGCTTCTGCAGGCCCCACCACTCCTGGAGCACATTTAATCCCAATGCTCACATCACCTGGAGAAACAGCAGGTAACAGAGGTTAGTCAGGAAGAGAGCATGTGAATTCTGTAAGAAAAAAAGGTGCAGAATTAGGCCATTTGGCTACACCATTTGATCATGGCTGATAAATTCCTCAACCCCATTCTCCCCCCATGCCATTCCATGCCCCCCCCCCTCCCCAAATAACCTTTGATCCCCTTACCAATCAAGGATCTATTTTAAATAGAGTCATAGACCTGGCCTCCACCGCCTTCTGTTCTACAGGTTCACCACTCTCTGGCAGAAGAAATTCCTCCTCATCCTTTAGTCTGAGACTGTGCCCTTGGATCCCAGTCTCTCCTTTCCCCATGTTCACTCTATCCAGGCCTTTCAGTATTCAGCAAGTTTCCCCCCTCATCATTCTGAAACTCCATCGAGTACAGACCCAGAATCCTCAAACCCTCATACATCAAGTTTTTCGCTCCCAGGATCATTCCCGTGAACCTCCTTGGGACCCGTTCCAGGACCAGCACATCCACCTTGAGAAGCAGGACTCAAAATTGCTCCCAATATTCCTAATGTAGTCTGACCAGAACCTTATAAAGCCTCAGCAGTACATCCCTGCTTTTCTGTATTCTTGTCCTGTGATAACCACGTCAAGAGTTATATTTACAGCATGGAAACAGGCCCTTCGGCCCAACTTGTCCATGCTGCCTCTAAGCCACAAAGTTAATAGCAATTGCCAACTTTGGCCCATATCCCTCTATATTCAAAAAAAAAAAAAAAATTGTACCCACCTCGACTACCACCTCTGGCAGCTTGTTCCAGACACTCATCACCTTGTGTGAAAATAAATTGCCCTCTTGTATCTCTCCCCTCTCACCTTAAACATCTAGTTTTAGGCTCCCCTACCTTTGAGAAAACAGAGACAGAGACAATCTAGCTGATCTATGTCCTTTGTTATTTTATAGAACTCTATAAAGATCACCCCTCAGCCTCCTACACTGAAGAGAAAAGTTCCAGTCTAACCTTAACTCAAACTAGGATGCTACTGGGATTTGACGGTAAATCTTTTCTGCACTCCTAGTTTAATAATAATAATGAGAGTTTTCAACCCAAACCCAACAGCGAACAGGCAATTTCAAAAACTACAGAACTGTTCAGCATAGGAGGCCACTTTCTCCACTTGTTTGTGCCAGATCCTAACCACTCCTGCGTGAAAAACTTCCTTGTGTTGCCTCTTCCTCCAATCTACATCCCCCTCTGGTTCCCTATCCTCCCGCCAATGGGAACAATTTCTCCCTCTCCATTTTGTCCCAAACCCCAATTCGCCCCCGCAATCATGATTTTGAACCCTTTCATTAAATTTCCTTTCAACCTTCTCTTCTCTCGAGGAGAAGACTTCCAATCTATCCACAGAGCTAAAGACTCGTCAAATCACTTCTGTTCTCTCTAACCTTTATACCCTCCCTAATGTTCGGCACTCGTAACTGGACACGATGCTCCAGTTGAGGCTGAACTGATGTTTTGTACAAGTTTAATACAAACTCCTTGCTCTTGTACTCTGCGCCCCCACGAATAAAGCCCAGGATAGCATCCACTCTCCCTACCTGCCCCTCTTAAGAGAGCATAGAGAATAGAAGCAGGAACAGACCATTCTACCCTACTCTGCGCACAAGTTAAAGGTGGCATTCATACCCAAGTCCACCTCAGTGTCCCACTGACACCACAGGGGTTGGACAGCTGCCCCCTCCAATTAGTTTCCAAGAAAACTCACTATCCCCAGCTCTTGAGTGGCCCTTCATAGTTATTTCAGGGCAGTATATGACACAGCAGGTTGCACTGCTCTGTGCCACAGACCCAGGTTCAATTCTGGGCTTGGATCACTGGAGTTTGCACGTTCTCCCTGTGTCTTCCTTCCCACGCTCCAAATGTGCGGGTTAGGTGGATTGACCCTGCCAAAATTGCCCCTTAGTGTCGGGGGACTAGAGTAATAAATACGTGGGGTTACAGGAATAGAACCTGGGTGGGATTGTTGGTGCAGGTTCGATGGGCCACACAGGAGGCCTTGGGGTCCATCGAGCCTGCACTGCATCCCATCCAGGTCCCATCCTCGTAACACCACACATTTAACATCTTCGTCTTCCTGATACTAAGGGGCAATTTAACATGGCCAATCCACCTAACCTGCACATTTGGACTATGGAGGAAACTCACGCAGACTCAGAGAGAATGTGCAAGTCTCCTTAGGCTGGAATTGAATCTGGGTCTCTGGCACTGTGAGGCACTAGTGCTAACTATTGTGCTACTGTAAACTGCCTCAGTTCCAAGGGATTTGGCATGGTAAAGGAGTTAAGAGGTTAGGGCCTTGGAGGGATTGTGGTTAGTGCAGACTCAATGGGCCAGATGGCCTCTTCTGCACTGTATGCACTCTGATTCACACAAATTACTATTGGCCCCTGATTTTCCATATTCCTCCACTCCTGTTGCCGCCACCTCTCCCCTGTTTAGACTTGTACCCAATATGATGCATCCATGTCTTTTCCAGTAGAAGACGCATTGACCCTTGCGTTACCTTGTCCAGCCTCTGCACAGTCCACGGTGAAGTAGGTGGGCTCGAAGGCCTTCAGTCCTGTCTTGGCCACACCTGGACCATAAACTTTGACCTTCTGGGGGTGACTGCCAGCTCCCACATTGACCTAGGAGGGCACAGAGAAAGAGTGTCCATGAGAGAGAGAGAAAGTGAGGAGAATTGAACTGCGATGTCCGTGGCACAGGAGTTGGTGACAACGACTCACCCTGAAGGGACTCTCTGGTATGTTGACCCCACCCCACGACACCATCACCGTGTGCTTGAGGGGTTTCTTAGGGGTGTACGAGCAGGAGTAGGTTCCATCTTTGTTGTCCTTCACACGCACATCAATGGGTAGGCCTTCTGAATCCTTAAAAAGTCAAAACATGAACAGTTTCATCATTGGATATAGAAAAAGGTGGAGCTGGGGATAAAAAAAGAGATTCACGCATGGCCACATTTTATCCCAAAGCAGCCCCGTTTTACCTGACCGTAGACCTTCAGCTGGGCCTTGCCAGCATTCTTGGCGTCCACTGTGAACTCTGCTGGTTTATTGATGATCATTCCAGTACTCTGCAATCCTGGCCCGTAAGCCTTCACCTGCAGGGAGACACCAGAGAGAGAGTAAAGACCCCTGCATCCAATTGGAGACTTCCCTTCTTCCCCTCCTCCAGCCCTTTTACATCTGTGTTGTTAACTCCATTAGGAGCCAGGAGGGGGCCCCCTTGAGCCCACTCCACCATTTGATCCGAGGGTCATCTCAACTCTATATTCACACATAACCTTTCAGCCCTTGTTAATCTTTCTACGGGCAGCACAGTGGTTAGCACCAGGAATCCGGTTTCAATTCCTGCCTTGGGTCACCGTGTGATGTCTGCATGTTCTCCCCTCCTGGTGCTCCGGTTTCCTCCCACAGTCCAAAGATTAACAGGCAATTTAGCACGGCCAATGTCCCAAGACGTGCAGGTTAAACATGTGGGGTTACAAGGAGAGGGGCCAGGTGGGATTGTTGTTGATAATGAGCCGAGTAGCCTCTTTTTGCACCGTAGAATTCTATAATAAATTGGGCCTTAAAGATTCCAAGACCCTGCTTCCTCCACTTTGAGGAAGTGGATTCCAGAGACTCAGCCCCCTCATCTTCTGCAATTTCTAAAAGGGTGACAACCACCCCCCCCCCAACCCCAGATTTTTTAAATTCTTTTGTGGGACATGGGCATCGCTGGCTGGCCTGGCATTTTCTGCCCATCCCTCGTTGCCTGGGGGCAACTGAGAGTCAACCACATTGCTGGAGCCACATGTAGGCCAGACCAGGCAAGGACAGCAGATTTCCTTCCCTAAGGGAATCAGTGAACTAGAGGGGTTTTTCCAAAAAAAAAAAAAATGGTCTCATTGGCAATTAAAATCCAGATACTTTTCAATTGGATTCAAATTCCACCACCTGCCGTGGTGGGACTTGAATCCTTACCCAGTCTGGCCTACGCGTGTCTCCAGCAATGTGGTTGACTCAATTGCCCCCAGGCAACCAGGGATGGGCAAAAAATGCCAGGCCCAGCCAGCAATGCCCATGTCCCACAAAAGAATTTAAAAAATCTGGGGTGGGGGAAGTGTCACCCTTTTAGAAATAAAGGGCGTTGCCCATCGCAGAAGATGAGGGGGCTGAGTCTCTGGAATTCTCTTCCTCAGAAGGTGGAGGAAGCAGAGTCTTGGAATCTTTAAGGCTCGATTTATTATAGAATCCTACAGTGCAAAAGGAGGCTATTTGGCTCATTTTAGCTGAGTTTCTTAATTAATAATCTAGCAATAACACCACAAGGCCTTCCTCAGAGTCCGAATCCACGGCACGTGAGGGTGGTTTCTTACCTTGTCTGGTTTGAAATTGGGTGGGGCTGGTTTGATGTCGGCCATGAAGGGGCTGTACTTGATGTCCTCGTTGTTGCAAAGCACGTGAACGGCGTACTCGCCGGCCTCCGTGGGCCAGTAACGGACGTCGCAGGAGCCGTCACCCTTGTCATCACACTCAATCTTAGCCTGGGATGGACCCTCCACCGAGAAACCTACCAGTCAGGAGGGAGAAGGCCCAGCAGGCCAAGTCAATCACACCACTACACCCAAAATGTATACACAAGGTCCAATCAACCCATCACCCACCTAATCCACCTTGAGCCTGTTACACAGTCCCTCTATCGTGTACCCTTGTCCTGGTTTTATAACTCAAAATCTCCTTTTAAAGGGTTGTAGGAGCTGGAGGAGGCTAGGGATGGAGAGGGTTGTAGGGACTAGAAGAGATTAGGAGATAAGGGAGGGTTGTAGGCATTGGAGGATAGAGATGGAGAGTTGTAGGGGCTGGAGGAGGCTACACAGAGATAAGGGAAGGTTTTAGGGGGCCAGAGGAAGATAGGAATGGAGGGAGTTGTAGGAACCAAAGGTTACAAAGATTGGGAGGGTTGTAAGATATTATAGAGACTGAGAGAAGGGAAGATTGAGACCAGGGATGAAGTGGATAACTTCACTAGACTCAAATCTTTCCCCAACATCACCACCCCAACCCCCTCCAGAAGCGCACAGGCCTCCCTGAACTCAAATTGTTAATGACGAACATCTCTCTGGAGGGAGACTCCCCACTCACCTAACGTCCCCACATCAGTGCCAATCGCCTCGACAACAAAGTCCGCCGACTGCCCGGCAACTCCTCCCTCCAGGCCAGGTCCCCAGGCCCGGACCTTCTGAGGGCCCGCCTCCGAGCCCACCTTCACCTCGAAGGGACTGTGGGAGAAAGCAAGCAGGGCTTAGAAAATTGCAGGGGTATTCACCCTATCAAGGGAAGGAAATTCTAGAAAGAAAGAACAAAAACCAAGTGACAGACATGAAGACAGACCTGCGGGGAATGTGCTGGCCACCCCATGTGATGGAGACGGTGTAGGTCCCTGGCGAATTGGGATAGTACTCGCAGGAATAGACTCCGTCACCCAGATCCTTCTGCTTGACCAGTTCCTCGTGACCCTCTGGCAGGGGAAGAAAACAAGTCAACGAATACAAGATTAGTGTTTTCTGTATCTGCACCAAACCTGCCCCCTCCCCCATAGGTAACTCAAACGATCAGCTCACAAGATCCCATAAGTCATTAACACAGTCAGTGACTTGAATCCATTGTTTGCAAAAACCCAGGTGGACAATGAGGAAACCCATGTTGGGTTAAGGGATAAATAGAGATGAGGGTGCTTGTTCCCACCCCGCCCCACCCCAAATTCCTCCACCAAATACTCACTGGGTCCCTTCACGACCACCTTCAGATCCCCGCTGCCCGCTCCTTTAGTGTACACCTTGAAATCCGCCGTCTCCTTCGCACGGACACCCTTGGGCTGAAGGCCACGTCCGACTGCACGGCACGCATTGGGGTTGCACGCTGCCAGAGAGAAAAAGGCTTAGTGCAGTCCCCCAAACTCCTTCCCCCCCACCCCCATTTCTGCCCCCCACATCCACTTGCCCTGACCCACGTCTATCTCCTGGATTGTCGGGATGGGGTGAAAACAGGAACCCTGCTGGGAGATATTGCAAGAAAGGATAAGCCTGTCAAATCTTTTTCTCTGGGACTCATCAGATGGCAAGAATACCGAATTTCAAAGAATTTACACAACGAGGGAAGGAAGGAGATGGCAGGATGTATGAGGAGAGATTAACTAGGTTAGGATTGTTTTTGCTGGAAACAAGTGAGGGGGGAGAGATTTAAAATTCTAACAGGACTAGACCAGGGAGGGTACTCTTGATAGTGGGGGGAATGGGAGAGGAGGGAAGAAATCCAGAGCCAGGGGTCACAGTCTGAGGATTCAGGGTCGTCCATTTTAGGATCGGAGATGAGGAGACATTTCTTCATCCAAAGAATGGAGAGAGACTGGAATTCATTACCACAGGAAGCAGTTGGTGCAAAACATTGAATGTATTCAAGAGGTGGTTGGATATAGCACTTGGGGCAAACAGGATCAAAAGTTCTGTGGAGAAAGCAGGATTAGGTTATCGAGTTGGACAATCAGCCATGATTGTGATGAATGGCGGTGCAGGCTCGAAGGGCCTAATGGCCTCCTGCTGTCCATGTTTGTTGTCTTTGCTGTTGTTGTTTCTATGACTGGGTGCCAATTGCCTGCCTCTGGAAGTACGTGCAGGGCATTGACATGGCGGTTACACTCAATTTGCATTCCAGCAAGCTCACATGGCAGCTGGCCAATGTCCACCGGATGTTCATTGGCACGGAGCCATCCTCTGCAAACAACAGGAACATGACCAAGCATGTGACTTAAAAAAAAAGTCAGCCACTAACTTGCTAGGACATCCTCTACACAAACATACCTCAACCACACTGGACACGCCAACCTTTTCCAAACAAATTGTTCCCTCAGAAGGAATGTGGAAAGTCACGATCCTCCTAATACTGGGAATCTCAATGTCCCACTGTCCATGCCCAAACCCTTCCAAAGGAAATGGGGGTAAAGAAACTGTCAATTGGCATTTCCAACACCTCAGAATGAAGCCGACCGCATGTTGGTTCGGTCACCAAGGAATCATAGAATCCCTACAGAGCAGAGGAAGCAGCCCATTGAGTCTGCTCCAACCACAATCCCATCCAGGCCCTATTCCTGTAACCCCATTCATTTACTTTAGCTAGTCCCTGTCTCGCTAAGGGGCAATTTAACATAGCCAATTCACCTAACACCCACATCTTTAGAGTGCGGGAGAAATGGGGAGAATGTGCAAACTCCACACAAACAGCGACTCAAGGCCAGAATCAAACCCAGGTGCCTGGCACCATGAGGCAGCAGTGCTAACCACTGCTGTCCTGGCTGAAACCACACTCACCCTAATTCATCATGGAGACCTTCCCCCTCAGGTTTCAGCATGACATGCATGTACCTGGACACCCAGATCCTTCTGTACCAAAATTCTGCAGTCTCTCTCTACAAGAGGGTGTCACATGCGAGCTGTCAGTAATGCGAAGATGTGATCTGTTGGTTATGGGTCGAATGGCCATATCCCCTCCCCCAAACATGCCACCAACACACCCCCCCTCCCCAAACCCCGACAGTCACCCGCATGCAAGTGATTACCTCCAGTCCCCCAGAACCATTACTGGATAGTCAACGGAGAGAGATGGAGTGAAGAGAGAGAGAGAAAAGCAGGCAGCCATCCTCCTGATGCACCAAGGTCAGCAGGCAGAGGTCAGAGGTCGATCAGATTGGATGCAATTTGAGGTAAGTGCAGAGTTTGAGGAAGGAAGAGGAAAAACAAGTGTATTGAAAACACAGAAGCAAATACAGTGCTTAACCAAGTCAGAAAATATACGTTAGGAAGTTAAAGGTCACCAACTTCTAACAACCCCTCAGAGAGGGAAGTTCAGTGTAGAATGTTCTGAGCCCCACAGCTCAACTCCCCCACCCTCTTTTCAATCTCCACCCAGCAAATCAATGCCAGGTCAGAGGTAATGAACAGGCCGCTTCTGATCCTGTGCAACAGGCTAGAGAGAGGGGGGCTGAACAGGCCTCCTCCTGCTCAGAGGGAGCCCAGGCCCATGGCCTGTAGTTTTGTGGTAGATTCCAGGCCTACCTTCTGCAATGGTGACAGTGAAGGGACTCTTGGGGATCTGTGCCCCGGCGAAAGTGATGTAGATAGTGTGGACACCCTCGACGGTGGGGCGATAGGTGCAGCGGTAAGAGCTGTTACCACGGTCTTCGATCTGAATCTCCACTGTGTCCTTCTTCCCGTTGGGGTCAGAGATGTTTACGGCCACATCCCCAACACCAGCACCTGTTGAGGGAGAGAGCGAGAGGAGAATCCCCTTATAAACATGGAAACATTCATTTATTAAAGTGAGACACTTTGGGGATCCAATTCCAACAGGCTGGCAAATCTGATACCTTTACATCCTCCTCAATCCTTCCCATCCTCTAACCTTCTCCAGCCCCTTAATCCTTACCATTTCCAAGTCCCTCCAGCCCCTACAACCCTCCCTATCTCGAGTGTCTCTCAGTCTCTCCAACATTCCTTATCTCTAACTCCCTCCAGCATCCACATCGGTGACCTCTTTTAGCTCTCCTCCAATTCCAGCCTCTTGAGCACCCCAATTTCCATCGCTCCATCATAGACAGAATCCCTAACAGCACAGGAGACCATTCAGCCCATCAAGACTACACTGACAACAATCCCACCCAAGGTCCTATCCCCATAATCCCATATTTACCCTGCTAATCCTTCTCAAATGTATCCTGGACACGAAGGGACAAATTTAGCACGACCAATGCACCTAACCCACATGGTCTTTGGATCAGAGGAAACAGGAACACCCAGAGGAAACCCACACGGACACAGGGAGAACGTGCAGACTCCACACAGACATGACACCCAAGACAGGAATCAGACTTGGGTCCCTGGATAGTCTTGAGGCAGCAGTGCTACCCATCAATGAGAGAGGGGTGTGGGACACACACACACGGTGGAGAAAGAGAAGAGGGGATGGCTTACTACAGGAAGCACTTCTTCGATTACCAAGGTGATGGCAGATGTGTTGAGCAAGTTAACCACTGTTACACAAATCAAGGAATAAAAGGAAAGGACAGGGCTCTCGTTTGCTCTCTTACCTGCTGTGTAGATGTCGAAGTAGGTGGATTTGTTGGCCACATTGCCCACGGGCTCAAGGCCTGGGCCCTGGGCAGTCACCTTGCTCGAATCACCCTGTGCCTTCCCAATGGTCACTTCGAAAGGGCTCTTGGAGATATTCTGTCCGGCAAACAAGACCGTCACCTGTTTTTTGGAGGGGGGAGGGGGGGTGGGGAGAACAAAGGTCAGGAGGGGTTAGGGAGAGTGAACAACACAGCACCTCCAAATCCATACTAGTCATCCCACCCACCAATCCCTCCTGTAACCTCCTCTCACAGGCCCCCACTTCTACTCCCTCCAACCAGAATCAGAGGTTTACAACACAGAAATAGGCCTTTTGGCCCAACTTGTCCATGCTGCCCAATTTTATTTTAAACCGCTAAGCTAGACCCAATTGCCTGCATTTGGCCCGTATCCTTCTATACCCATCTTACCCATGTAACTATCTAAATGCTTTTTAAAATGACAATTGTACCTGCCTCTGACAGCTTGTTCCAGACACTCAACATCCTCCAAGGAAAAACTGTCCTCCTGAACACTTATCTCTCCCCTCTCACATTAAACCTGCGCCTTCAAGTATTAGGCTCCCCTACCTTTGGGGTAAGATGTTGATGATCTAGCTGATCTGTGCCCCTCATTAGAAGATCACCCCCAAGTCTCCTACACTCCAGAAAGTCCCAGTCTATTCAGTCTCTCCTTATAATTCAATCCATCAGGTCCTGGTAATATTCTAGTAAATCCTTTCTGCACTCTTTCCAATTTAAATATTATTCTTATTAGCACAAAAACAGACCATTTAGCCCATCCCCTCAGATCAATGTTATCATTTGTATAACACACAAGTGTCCTCCCCCAGTGATATCCCTCCCTGATGTGCAACGAGTCAACACCTTTTACAACAGAGAGGCCTTTCGGCCCATCACATCTGCATTATCGATTCTAATCCCATTTCCCAGCACTTGATCCATTGCCTCGTACACTGTGGGGTTTTAAGAACTTAAAATGTTGAGTATTTTTGCCTCTCATCCTTTCAGGTTCCAGACTCCCAGCACTCTCTGGGTGAAAAAAGTCTCTCCTCAAACCCCCTCAATCTCCCAGCCCTTCCCTCTAAAGTTTTAGTGTCATAAGTAGGCTTTTATTAATACTGTAATGAAGTTATGGTGAAAATCCCTTAGTTGCCATACTCAGGCACTTGTTAGGGTACACAGAGGGAGAATTTAGCATGGCCAATGCACCTAGTCAGCACGTCTTTCAGATTGTGGGAGGAAACCCACACAGACATGGGGAGAACGTGCAAACTCCACACAGACAGTGACTCAAGCTGGGAATTGAAACCAAGTCCCTGGCATTATGAAGCAGCAGTACTAACCACTGGGCCTCTACTAAAAGGGAAGATTCTTCCTATCCACTTGGTGTCCTCGTTTTGTACGCCTCAATCAGGTTCTCCCCTCTGCTTTGAGGAAAGCAGCCCCAGTCTAACCAGTGTCTCTCCATCGCTGAGATGCTCCAGCCCAGGCAACATCCTGTTGAATCTCCTCCGCATCCTCTACACTTCATTCACATCCTTCCTATAGTGTGGAGACCAGAACTGCACACAGTCCTCTAGCTGCGACCTAACCAGCGTTTTATACAGCTCCATCACAACCTCTCTGCTATATTCTATACCTTGGCAAATAAAGGCCATATGCCTTCTTCACCTATGGGGAAAGAGTTGACAGGTCATTGTCTTTTTATCTCTTGTGGTCCACACAGCCCCTACAATCTACCATCCTCATCAGTCCCTCTATGTACGAGGAGATGTGTCCACGGGGAGCAGAAAGATCTTAATTTTGTAATAGAGTCACCAACATCCTGGGGGTTACCAGAAACTGAACTGGACCCAGCCATTTAAATACTGTGAGAGTAGGTCAGAGGCTGGGAATCCTGCGGGGAGTAACTCACCTCCTGACTCCCCGCAAAGCCTGTCCCCCCATTTACAAGGCACAAGTCAGGAGGAGTGTGATGGAATAACCTCCCACTTGCCTGGATGAGCACAGCTCTGCCAACACTCCAGAATATCAGCTGCTCCTTCGCTGTGGCTGGGTCAAAATCCTGGAACTCCCTCCCTAACAGCACAGTGAGTGTGCCTACACCATATAGGACTGCAACAGGTATAAGATGGTGAACCAAACACCTTCTCAAGGGGCAACAGATGCTCCCCTGGGAACAAAGGAGGGGGAGGGAAATGTAACAATCCACGTCCGAGACACCTTACCTTATGTAGTCCCACAACCTTGGGAGTGTAGTAGACTGAGTAGGTTCGATTCTTGTCATTGTTGGCTGTTACTTTAGCCTGGAACAAACAATATTAAAAAGAAATTAAATTAAACTTGACAAAAGCTGATATCAGGGCCAGAGTGGGGCCGGGGGGGGGAAGAGGGGGTAGAGGCCAAGGGATGTTGTTGACAGATTGAAGTCTTAAAACATAGAAGGGGGTTGTTTCAATAAGGTTGACACAGATGATACTTCCACTCATGAGTGAGCCATGTGACCAGAACATTGGGCTACCAGTTCAAGAGTATTGCTACTAAATCTATTTTTGGGCAGGGTGAGGAAGGATGAGGGACTCTTCAGCCCATCAAGAACCAACCTAATCTCACCTCAATCTATAACATTCAGTCTTGCACATTACAAAATGGAACAGAACAATTATAGGATAGGAAGTCATTCATTCCCTCATCTGGCTGCTGATCTCTCTGACACAGCAACATGTTTCATTTCCCCCATCAGCCCAGTCCCTCCACCCTTTCCCCAGGACCCTGCAGGAGTAAATCAGCCCAGTCCCTCCACCCTTTCCCCAGGACCCCTGCTCATTCTCCCTTTCCAGATCCCAATTTTCCTTTGGGGAGCCTCAATTGAACTGCCTCCCCCACATTCTCAGGCAGCACCGTCCAGATCCTAACCACTCGCTGTGTGAAAAAGTCTCTCCTTGTATCTCCATCACTTCTTTCTCCAATTGCCTCCAATCTGTGTCCCTATCCTCCTGCCAACGGGAACAGTTTCTCCCTCTGTGTCCCAGTCACCAATCCCTCCCATTCCGCCCTCCATCATTCTGAACAAGTTGATCAAATCTCCTTAAGATTGAGTCCCTCAATCCAATTTCTTCTCAACCTTCTCTTCTCCCAAGGAGAACATTCCCAATTTCTCCCAATCTATCCACGGAGCTGAAGTCCCCTCATCTTCTTGGAGATATTTCTTCTCAATCCTTTCCACACACACAATCCCCTGAAGCGTGGCAGGCAGGGACTGGATGGATTGCTATAGTTGAGGTCGAATGAGGGGGGGATAAAGTTAGGCAATGTTCTGGACGCCCCTCACCTCCTCACGATGACCAGCTGGGTCCTCAACGTAGACCAGCACCTCGCCAAGCCCGGCACTGATGGTCTCCACCATGAACTCCGCTTTCCGCATCACCACATTACCGGTCGGTTCAATACCTGAGGGAAAGGGACAAAAATAAATGAAACAAAACAGGCAGCAAAAGAGACAACTAAAGGGGAAGAAAAGTTGGCACGACGACAGACCTGGTCCATAGGCCCGGGCTTTCTTGGGGTTGAGTTTTGGACGGAGGGGTGCTCCGGGTTTCAGCTTGGCTTTGGGGAATTGTGACAGGTAGGTCATGACAGAGTGTTCATCCACGTTGGGATCAAGGATCTCCTCTGGTGTGATCACCTGGAACAGAGCGAGGGGGAAGAGGGAAAAATGAGAAGACAGTCAGGATCGGAGAAGCCATGTTAGACCCACTGCGAAAGAAATGGAGGACATTAAAGGTGGTAGAAAATGGCCACCGTGCGCCCAATGAGAGCCTTCTCACATCAAGTGCACTCTGCCCTTCCTTATTTCCCCACCACAGCCCTGGGCCGCTAACTGTGCAATAGTTCACCTCAATTTAGGAGCCTGTTCAAGAAGGCCAAAGCTGGTTTCATCTTCCCTCAGCATCCAAAACCAAGGCAGAGGATCGGTGGGTGTGTTTTTTTTGTGGGTCACTTGTGGTCAAAACTAGGAAATGCAGCAGCCGGGTAGCACACAGCAAGATCCCATAAACTACCAACAACCCACATCTCATGAAATGTGGCTTTGATCAAGGGATTCGAATGCCAGGGCCTGGCAGAGAACGTTATCCTCCAACCCTCCACACCCCAACTAATAGTAGCACTTATGACCATCCCAGGGGACAAATGGGGAAGGGGGAGGAAAGGGGTTCAATGTCCTTTCATGAAAGACAAGCCCTCCCTCGGTATTTGAGACCTCCTCCCCATCCCCTTAGCTGATGGGCCGAGGACCCCTCAAACTTCTATCATCCCCACCCCTCCCTCACTCCCACTCCACCTCCTCAACCAATAAGGCCACGCCCTCAGTCCCACATCCCCTCAAATGAGAGGTTTCACCATTCACACTCCTTCCCCTCAGCTCATTATTCCCCCAAGAGCACCCCCCCTTCACCCAGTGATGCTCCCTTAGCATCGAGAGAATGTTTCAGGCCTAGGTTGGTAGGCTTGAGCATGGCATTGGGACCTCCTCCCAATCCCAAGTTTGCTTCTATCCTTCCTTCTGCCCTGCACACCAACCCCACCCTACACACCACCCAGACCCTGCAGTGCCCACACCAATGGCAATTGGCAGGGCAGCAGTCAAATGAGCCCACCTCTGCCACCAGCCAACTCACCTGTGGAATTCCCAGCCAGTCATCAGCTTGCTGCATGGCCTCCCTGGCGTTGTCCACCGGCTTGCTTCCATCCCAAGTCTCCCAGTCTGGGCAGAGCCCTGTTCCGAGGGGGGAAAGAAAATGGCCGCCGTCAAGATTTACACATCTCCAAATCTCTCCCCCACCACCAATCCAATGCCTCACTTCACACCAAGGATTCTGAGGGAAAGGGGATCGGGGTCCCTGCACTGAAGGGATTATTTGGGTGTGTGGGATGGAATAAGTATACCCTCCCTCAGTACTCAAAATCAACAAGCCCACCCCCACCAACTCACAGTGCCAGCAGTGTATACCATTACAGGATGCACTGCAGTGGTAGATGCAGGGAGGATGTTCCCGATGGTGGGGGAGTCCAGAGCCAGGGTTCACAGTCTGAGGATTTGGGGTAGACCATTTAGGATGAAGGTTGAGAGACATTTCTTCACCTAAAGAGTGGTCAGCCTGTGGAATTCATTCCCACCGGAAGTAGTTGATGCCAAAACATTGAATGTATTCAAGAGGCAGCTGGATATAGCACTTGGGGCAAATGGGATCAAAGATTATGGGAAGAAAGCAGGATTAGGCTATTGAGTTGGACCAATCAGCCATGATTGTGGTGAATGGTGGAGCAGGCTCGAAGGGCCAGATGGCTTCCTCCTGCTCCTATCTCCTATGTTTCTATATTTCGCCAAGGTCCCTTAGTGCTGTCCAAATCTGCCACCTCTACCCTCTAGAAGGACAAGAGCAGCAGGTGCCATGGGGAACACCCACTACCTGCAAATTCCCCCTCCGAGCCCTTGGCACATACCATCCTGACTTGGGAATGTCGGCCATTCCTTCACTGTGAAGGAGTCAAAATCCTGGAACTCCCTCCCCAACAGCTCTGTGGGTGTACCACATGGGACTGCAGTGGATTCAAGATAAGGTGGTGGGTGAGCCACTGAGGGGAAATTAGGGACAGGCACTGTGGTTAGCACTGCTACCTCACAGATCAATTGCAGCCTCGAGTCACTGTCTGTGCAGAGTGTGCATATTCTCCCTGTGTCTGTGTCTCCCAGTCTGGAAGACATGCTGGTTAGGGTGCATTGGCCGTGTTAGTGTACCCAAACAGGCACTGGAGTGTGGTAACTAGGGGATTTTCAGTGACTTTATTGCAGTGTTGGTTTATTTTTGGAGGAGGAATGTGAAAGGGAAATCTGCTGGCCAAAAACAAGCCATTGGGACCCTCTGCCCTGGATCAGCGTTTCTGCTACCACC
The DNA here is from genome assembly GCA_024679065.1 of Sphyrna mokarran. Lineage (NCBI taxonomy): Eukaryota > Metazoa > Chordata > Chondrichthyes > Carcharhiniformes > Carcharhinidae > Sphyrna > Sphyrna mokarran. The sequence continues at coordinate 81,722,029 of JAGIQG010000013.1, read as the reverse complement.
CCCCCCTTCCCCGTCCCCTGCCCCCACAAAACCCCTACTTCATCTCCGCTTCCATGTTTATCCAGCTTTCCCTCTGCTCTCTCCCCCCTCCCACCACCATCAACAGGATTCACCTTGACCACTCCCCGTGAGAACAACTTCTGCACTCTTCCCATTCTCTGGGAAAGACCTTTCCCTTCGATTCACCCCCACCCGATTAGATTTATTAATCTTGGATCGAAACACTGCCGTTGGGCTAAAAATTGACCCCGAGTCACACAAGGAGGAAATAGTCAGGGAGGGAATTCCATAGCCAAGCGACCAGAGCACCAACACTGGTGCTGAGGGAATGCCCAGGACGTTCTGGATCCAAATTGGAGACAGACTCGGCCTCCTCCCGCTGAAAGTCTCAGTAAATTGTTTGTCAAATTCCACACTGACCAACCAAAATCACCCTCAGCTTCAGCCCTACACAATGTCAGGCGAGGGGAATTGGCATTTGACCTCCAACCTTTAGCTATTCAACCTCTGACCCTGTCACCTCTCCAAAGAGGAACAGTCTTCCCCTCACAGGGTTGGATTCTTCCGCTGCCTTTTTCTGGCATTTTCTTTCATCCACCACCCCCTCTCCCCTTCCCCACCCTGGCTGGAAGAGGCCCGAGGCTGGGGGGGGGGGGGGGGGGGGGGGACTGAAGATTCTTACCGGGAGCACAGCTGTCCACCAACGCGCCCAGAGCCTTGCCACTTTGCCAGTCCTTGCTGAAGTTGGTGATTGGCATCTCAGGCAGCTTGTTCTGGATCCATCCCAGCAGCCTCTGCTTGGGGGTCTGTTTCTTGGCCTCATCGTCATCCTCATCCCACATGGGCATGGAGATGGAGTAGTGAAGGATCAGCGTCCATATCAATCCCAGGATCAGCTTCAGGTTCCCGTCAACGATGGCTTTGCTATCTGCAGAGGCAGCAAACAAGACAAAAGTCCTTTAAAACCACAATGAATAATTAAAATTTGCCCACTTCCTTTGCTCCATCCACTGCTCACCACACTGGCCAGCTTGTCCCTCATGTGAGGCCAACTTTTTTTTTTAAAAAACAGATGCACCATAGAAAGCATTCTTTGTGGGTCTATCACAGCTTGGTATGGCTCCTGCTCTGCCCAAGACCGCAATAAACTACAAAGGGTTGTGAACATAGCACAGTCCAAACCAGCCTCCCACCTATTGACTGTCTACACTTCCCATTGCTTTGACAGAGTGGCCAGCATAATTAAGGACCCCACACACCCCAGACACACTCTTCCATCTTCTTCCATTGGGAAAAGATACAAAAGTCTGAGGTCACTATCAACCAACTCGAGAACAGCTTCTTTCCTGCTGGCAGACTTTTGAATGGACTTACCTTGCATTAAGTTGCTCTTTCTCTACACCCTACCCATGACTAACATTGCATTCTGCATTCTTTTCCCTCTATAAACAGTATGCTTAGATAGTAGTGTAATATACCTAAATGATTCAGAGGAAAATGTAACTGGATTGAATGATAAGTGGAGATAAAAAAGGCTGGTGGATTTGTGGATAGCTATGAAGGCCAGAGGGTACAGCAGGATATAGATCAGTTGGAGACTTGGGCAGAGCGATGGCAGATGGAGTTTAATGTAGACAAATGTGAGGTAATGCATTTTGGAAGGTCTAATACAGATAGGAAATATACAGTAAATGGCAGAACCCTTAAGAGTATGGATAGGCAGAGGGATCTGGGTGTACAGGTACACAGGTCACTGAAAGTAGCAACGCAGGTGGAGAAGGTAATCAAGAAGGCATACGGCATGCTCGCCTTTGTCAGCCGGGACATTAAGTTTAAACTTGGCAAGTCATGTTGCAGCTTTATAGAACCTTAGTTAGGCCACATTTGGAGTATAATGTTCACTTCTGGTCGCCACACTACCAGAAGGATGAAGTTTTGAGAGGATACAGAACAGATTTACCAGAACGTTGCTTGGTGTGGAGGGCATTAGCTATGAGGAGAGGCTGGAGAAATGTGGTTTGTTCTCTCTGGAGTGATGAAGATTGAGGGGAGATCTGATAGAAGTCCAGGAGATTATGAGAGGCATGGATAGAGTGGATAGTCAGAAGCTTTTTCCCCCAGGTTGGAAGAGTCAATTACTAGGGGGCACAGGTTTAAGGTGCGTGGGGGGGGAAGGTTTAAAGGAGATGTACGAGGCAGTTTTTTTTTTAAAAACAGAGGGTAGTGAGAGTCTGGAGCTCATTGCCAAGGGATGTAGTGGAAGCAGACTATGTACGACTCGACAAGTACATGAATAGGATGAGAATAGAGGGATATGGTCCCAGAAAGGATAAGGGGTTTTAGTTCAGTCAGACAGCATGGTCAGTGCAGGCTTGGAGGGCCAAAGGGCCTGTTCCTGTGCTGTAATTTTCTTTGAACAGCCACAATCAGGGGGACACTACCACTTGAGATGTCATGATAAGGGTGGCCCAGGCCCGGCCCTGGCCCCGGCCCCGACTCAAGCTTGTGCATCAAAGTTTGGTGCCTTCTCCCTCCTCCCAACAGAACATGGTTAAAAAAAGCGGACCACTTGACATTTCACAGCAGGAATTTGGGTATGGGTTTTCGGCTGGAGTTCTGGAAGCATCTCTGAAAAAGGGAAAGATTAAAAACTGGCTGGGAGATACTTGAAACAGTCAGGGTGAGTCAGATTAGCACTTGGTGGGGAGAGGTGGCGTTAAATTCTGGCTCACAATCTTGGGCCACTCCTATCATGGCACCCTAAATGGTAGGGTCCACCCACCTAAGTGATGGTTCTTCCCATCTTGGCCTAGACCACAAGCATCAGTGGTGGTGTGGGGCCTAAATTCCAATAAAATGTCAAATCCAAAATTTCTGGTTGCTCCACCACCTTCTTCCTGCAGTGCAGATCTCTCTCCTTTGAGAATCAAGTACAGTTTTGACCAGGGATCTGGGAAGGGGAAAAAAATTTACTGAAACTGAAAATTTGGGTCATTTATCACTTGGCTGTTTACATGGGAGCATCCTATGTGTCAATTGGCTGGTGATCCTTTATGCACACAAAATGATGACCATAATTATACTTGAAGAAAGAGGTTTGGTTGGGGGCTCACTGGCCATCATTTATTGCCCATCCCTCAGGAAGTACTGTGTGGTAAGGAGATTGGGAAGGTAGCAAGGGTTAAATCTTTCAACATTAGGACTGCCATCTTGGACCTGGTCAAACAAACACAAGCCTCCCCCCAACCCCACAGACTGGAGGGGCTGCCACACCAGTGAAGACCTTCCACAAGGAGAGGTCAAATGTGACCCCGTTCCATCCTCATGGAAGATCTCTTGGTCATTATTGGAAGAGCAGTGGCAGGAAGAGTTGCACCCCAGTGCCCAATATTTAACTCTTAACCCACGCCAATGCTTTAAAAGTACAGCTGGGATCATGGGTTGCCCATGGGATCTTGCTCTGCCCTACAGAACAAAAAACACACAGCTGCTTTTCCCCTATGTTACAGTAACAACGGCACTGGCATCATTTAGCACACTCCCACTCTCATGCAGAGACAGGCCCTGTGTGTGTAGCAAATAGCTCGTAGCAACCAAAAAAATCCAGGGCGTGTCACACTAGGTCAATGTGGGGATATGCAGGAAGATAACTAAAAAAACACACAAGTAATTTCAAGCCTTTTTAGGTTTTTAAATATTCTTAGGTCCCCACTGCAGCAAATAAATTCTGAACTCCGTCCCTCCCCCCACAAAATCTACCAGCACCAATCTGGCAAGTAAACGCAACTGAGCCACCAGCTCCTTGGCAATTAATGGTAACATTTCTTAATTAGATTACACAATGTCGATTTTGCTTCAAGATAATGCAGCTGCTCTTGATTAAAAAGGGAGATAATGACCAATAAACTCAGCGATCCAGCGAACTTTGTGCCCCCATCGCCATTGATAGACTCGTCCCCACCAGTATTGTACCCCAGTGTTATACAGCGACATACCCCTCCCCACCAGTACTGTACCCCAGTGTTATACAGCGACAGACCCCTCCCCACCAGTACTGTACCCCAGTGTTATACAGAAACAGACCCCTCCCCACCAGTACTGTACCCCAGTGTTATACAGCGACAGACCCCTCCCCACCAGTACTGTACCCCAGTGTTATACAGCGACAGACCCCTCCCCACCAGTACTGTACCCCAGTGTTATACAGTGACAGACCCATCCCCACCAGTACTGTACCCCAGTGTTATACAGTGACAGACCCCTCCCCACCAGTACTGTACCCCAGTGTTATACAGTGACAGACCCGTCCCCACCAGTACTGTACCCCAGTGTTATACAGCGACAGACCCGTCCCCACCAGTACTGTACCCCAGTGTTATACAGTGACAGACCCCTCCCACCAGTATTGTACCCCAGTGTTATACAGCGACAGACCCGTCCCCACCAGTACTGTACCCCAGTGTTATACAGTGACAGACCCGTCCCCACCAGTACTGTACCCCAGTGTTATACAGCGACAGACCCGTCCCCACCAGTACTGTACCCCAGTGTTATACAGTGACAGACCCGTCCCCACCAGTACTGTACCCCAGTGTTATACAGCGACAGACCCGTCCCCACCAGTACTGTACCCCAGTGTTATACAGCAACAGACCTGTCCCCACCAATACTGTACCCCAGTGTTATACAGCGACAGACCCGTCCCCACCAGTACTGTACCCCAGTGTTATACAGAAACAGACCCCTCCCCACCAGTACTGTACCCCAGTGTTATACAGCGACAGAATAAAATCCACCCCCCCATCCCAAAACTTCCAGAACAGGGTTAAAGATTCAGCAATCAGATTTATTCTTCAGGAACGGCCCAAAGTTCTTTTGAACAGAGTCTGGTTGCTAAGTGACGTGGTCGTGGGCAAATTGCTGGGTGTTGCGCAGAACTGGCTAAGGGGGCCTCTCTCTCTCTGGGCCTCATTCAAGAGCAGAGCAGATTTTAAGGAATGTTTGAGTCAGGCAGCTTTTGACCTTCACAGATGGAGAAAAAGAACAACACAGGAACAAAACTCTGCTGATTAAGCCTCAGCGAGAGAACTGGATCCGTTCTTGGGGTGGGGGGGGGGGGTCCTGCATAACACAGGAAGATGTCAGGACCTTGGGGGAGGCCTGGGCACAGACTTTTCACGGGAGTGGCGGGGTGAGGGGACTGGAGTGTTGGCGGGAGTCACTATCAGGAGGGGGTTTCGAAGGAGTAAATGAGGAGGGGGTTTCCCAGCAATAGAAGGGTTAGTAACTGGGGAGAGGGAACAGAAGAAGAATTGAAGAGAATTGGTAAAAAGGGGGAAGAGAGAGGAGAAGCAGATTTTATTTGACTCTGCGAGTTATGATAGAATCCCTACAGAGCGGAAGGAGGCCATTCAGCCCATCAAGTCTGTACCAATCACAATTCCAATGTGGAAATGCCAGCATTGGACTGGGGTAAACAGTAAGAAGTCTCACAACAGCAGGTTAAAGTCCACTTTAAAGTGGAACACAATCCCACTAGCACCTACCCCCATAACCTCATGTACTTACTCTGCTCAACCCCCTCACCAAAACACCCCCAACATCAGGAGGTAATTTAGCACAGCCAATCCACCTAACCCGCACACCTTTGGACTGTGGGAGGAAACCCACGCAGACATGGGGAGAATGTCTTTGTGGAGTATGCATAGTGGCCCAAGCCAGGAATTGAAAAATCACTGTGCCGCCCCATTTGGAAGGCACTGCCCAAAAGGGCAATGGAAACAGAGTCACCCTCAAAAGTGGCGGAGTGTGGATGAGAAAAATGGATGGAAATATTTGATAATGGGGATAATATTTAGAGCTATGTGGGAAAGCACGAGGGAGAAAAATAGGGGACTTATTGGACAAAGGGGCTCTTTCAAAGGGGCTAGCAGAGGCACAATAGATGGGGTGAATAGCCTTCTTCAGATTTGTCTGCACAAAGGGATCTGACAGTGAAATCAAAAGGTTGTATGTCAGGAACGGCTTGCTTGACAGAGCTTAGTGTAGCCACTCCTGTTGGATGAATAATGGAGAATTAAAAACTTAGCCAGGCAGTTTTAAATTCAAAAATACGTTTAAGATCTGTTTAGTGTCGCAGATTATTGATAAAGCATCACCAATAGGCTCACTAATATTCCTGGACCTAGTTTGGGCCTACATTGGGCAAACAGCCCCCACACCACACCCCTCATGAAAGGGGTCAGAGTGATATTCATTTTAAATTTAATTTTAAATTAAAGCAGCTCTGAAATCCATACAAATGTCAGAAGGGGAAATGGCACCCTTCCAGAGAAACTTAAAAAAAATTAAAAATAGGGTGGGGAGAAAAGAAAAACGGTCGATTAGGAAGAGATCTTCCTGCCTACTAGGCCAAGGGCGACACCAGGAGCCTAACTCCCGAGGATTGCAGTTGATAAACGAGTTGGTTGGTAAGGTGCAAGAGTTGGAGCCAAAAATGTGTTTTCAAGAAGCCTCTTGCTCAAATATGGGCAATTCCAGACAGGCAGCAAGTCCCGAACACTTTTTTTCCTCCTCGCTAACTTCCTGCCCTCTGGGCCTTTGGTTGAGGAGAAAGTGTTTCAGTCAGAGGAGAAAAATTCAGCCAGTGCTCTTTGGTAGATTTTTTTTGCCTTATAAGGCCCACCTCTGCCAGGCCCTTCATCGCTGGGCCTGGCAGAGGACAGCCCAGCTCGTTAAAGCACTGCTGGTTTCTGAAATCCTTGGCAGTTCTGCCTGTGTGCCAATGCTCTAGAGGATCTCCCTCTCAGTGGTCCTCAGGAGTGCTTTGGGGCCTGAGCGCCGAACTCCAGGAGAACCTCTCTCGCTTACAACAGCCCCTCCACTCAACACCACCACCATCTCCCGCACCCCCATCCCCGTCCAGGACAGAGGGGGCAAGCCTCAAACCATGATGCAACGCAGGATCTCACTGTGCATCACTTCAAACATTTCCTCCCTACAAGTCAGTGCCAAAGGGGGTGCACAAATGAAAGAGGGAGAGATGGTCACTGCTGCTTCACAGCGCCAAGGGATTCAATTCCCAGCTTGGGTCACTTAGAACATAGAACATTACAGCACAGAACAGGCCCTTTGGCCTTTGATGTTGCGCCGACCAATATAAAAAGCAATGCCCCTCCAAACTAAACCATTCCCTTCTCTTCCATATACTTATCAACTAACCTCTTAAACGCCACCAAACTTGGCGCATCTACAACTGCTGCAGGCAGGGCATTCCACTCCCGAACCACCCTTTGGGTAAAGAACCTGCCTCTGATATCCGTCCTATAACTATCACCCCTTAATTTAAAGCTGTGTCCCCTCGTGCTAGCTTTCTCCATCCTAGGAAAAAGGCTATCACTGTCCACCCTATCTAAACCTCTAATCATCTTACATGTTTCAATCAGGTCCCCTCTTAGCCTCCTCCTTTCTAACGAAAACAACATCAAATCCCTCAGCCTCTCCTCATAAGACCTGCCCTCCATACCAGTCAACATCCTGGTAAACCTCCTCTGTACCTTCTCCAATGCCTCCACATCTTTCTTATAATGTGGGGACCAGAACTGCACACAATATTCCAAGTGCGGCCGCACTAGAGTTTTGTACAGTTGCAACATGACGTTGTGGCTCCATACATTCTCCCCATGTCTGCGTGGGTTTCCTTCCACAGTCCGAAGATGTGTGGGTTAGGTAGATCGGCCACACTAAACTGCCCCTCAGTGTCAGGGGGATGAGCTAGGTTGAGTGTGTGGGTTACACTCAGGAATGGGGCCTGGGTAGGACTGTGATGGGCCAAATAGTCTGTGAAAGGGCAGGACAGTGAATCAGCCAGGGTGGATAGTGTCTCCCCCCCCCCCAAACAGGGTTATTTTCAGCCATGTGGAGCCACCCAGAAGCTAATTTAGGCAGACTGGTTACACCTAAAAAAAGGGGAACAGAAAGATTATGATTCAGATGAACGTTGATCTTGTTCACGGGCGCAACCTCTGGCAGTGGCTGGAGCTGGAACTCAACATCCCTCTCAACTCCACCCCCCCCCCCCCCAAAAAAGGGCCAGCATAGGCAAGATGGCCCGAATGGCCTTGGGCAGTGCTGCCCTTCTCCAGTGGCGAGAGAGCAGTCTGATACACATCAAAAAGTAGAGATGTAGATCCACCAAAGTCTGTGGGTAACGTGAACTTTGGAAGTTTGGAAACAGGGCAGTGCAGAACTCCCAAAGGGCATGTATAAGTTGGAATGGGGCAGACAGGCAGCAGATGTGAATCAATGCTGAAGAGAGAGAGAGAGAGATGATGCATTTTGATAGGAAGAACGTGGACCCGATATCATAAACCTTGTAGTCCAGGAGGAGGCCATTCAGCCCATCAAGCTTATACCAACAACAATCCCACCCAAGTCCCATTCCCGTAAACCCATGCATTTACCCAGCTAATTTCCCCCGACACTAAGAGGCAATTTACCCTGGCCAAATCACCAATCTGCCCATCTTTGGATGGAAACCAGAGGAAATCCACGCAGATACAGGGAGAATGTGCCTGTGTGGAGTTTGCACAGTGACCGGAGGCCGGAATCGAACCTGGCACTGAGGCAGCGGTGCGAACCACTGCATCACCCAAATGTAAAATAAGGGGTACAGTTCTGAAGGGGGTGCAGGAACAAAGGGAGCTGGGTATCTCTGTGCAGATCATCGAAGGTGACAGGACAGGCGGAGAGAGCAGTTAATAAAGCATATAGTATCCTGGGCTTTTTTTTAAAAATAGGGGCACAGAGCACAAGAGCAAGGAGATTATGCTGAACTTATACAAGACACTAGGTAGACCACAACTAGAATATTGTGTATTGTTCTGGGTGCTACACTGTAGGAAGGATGTGAACACATTGGAGAGAGCGTGGAAGAGGTTCACAAGAATGATTCCAGGGATGAGAAACTTCAGTTAGGAGGAAATTTGGAGAGGTTGGGGACTGTTCACTTTGCAGAGGAGAAGAAGAGATTTGACAAATGTTCAAAATCATGAGGTGTGGCTGGATGGAGTAGAGAGACAGAAAAACGGTTCCCCCTTCTAAAAGGATCAGAAACTAGGGGAACACAGATTGAAAGCAATTCGCAAAAACAGCAGATGTGAAACCTTCTCCACACAGCGAGTGGTTTGGCGGGTCTGCCCGATAGCGTGGTGGAGGCAGATTTGATCGGGGCATGCAAGAGGGTGTTAGATGATTATTTGAGTAGAAACAATTTATGGGGCAGGGGATATAGGGAAGGGACAGGAGAATGGCACTAAGTTACATGGGTAGTACAGTGGTTGACACGGCTGCCTCACAGCACCAGGGACCTGGGTTCCATTCCCAGTTTGGGTCACTGTCTGATGGAGATTGCACATCCCCCCCATGTCTGCATGGGTTTCCTCCAGTTCCTCCCACACTCCCAAGATGTGCAGCTCAGGTGGATTGGCCATGCTAAATTGTCCCTTAGTCAAAAAAGGGACAAGTTTATTCATTAGTCACAAGTAAGGCTTACATTAACACTGCAATGAAGTCACTGTGAAATTCCCCTAGTTGCCACAATCCCAACGCCTGTTTGGGTCAATGCACCCTAGCCAGCACGTCTTTCACAACATGAGGAAGCACCCAGAGGAAACCCACACAGACATGGGGAGAATGTGCAAACTCCACACAGACACAGTAACCCAAGCCAGGAATTGAACCCGGGTCCCTGATGCTGTGAAGCAGCAGTGCTGACCTACTGCGTCATCCTTCAAGGAAGGAGAACTATTCACAATACTTGCAGACACTAAGTTGTGAAGTTGACAGTTTACAGGAATGAAGTGTGGAGGGGCTTCTCAGAAGATTTGTTCCAACAAAAAGCAGGAGAGAAACTGGAGAAAGATGCAAGTTCAGAATCTGTACAAAAATGGGACTTTCAGCAGGGGGGGGGGGGGGGGGGATTAGCAGGGGTAAATATGTGGAGATTATAGAAAAGGGCCTGGATGGTGCAGACTCAATGGGCCAAAAGGCCTCCTGCACTGTAGGGATTCTACGTTTCTTTGGGAGAACACAGTAAGAAGTCTGACAACACCAGGTTTAAATCCAACTGATTTATTTGATAGTAGACTCACAAGCTTGCGAGGTTTCCCTCTTCATCAGGTGAATGGAAAGTTCTGGCCTCAGACAGAGCATATAACAGCACAGACAATTTACAGATTACTGATTAGAATGCGAATCTTTACACTGCAAATCTGCTATTCGAGTCTTAAAGTGGCTAACAACATGAGTGGACAGAGCACTGAGCACAGGTTAAAGAGATGTGTATTGTCTCCAGACAGCACTGAGGTTTTTTGCTAATCTGGGTTAGGTGTAAAGATTTGCATTCGAGTGAATAATCTGTAAACAGTCTGTTCTGTTTGAGACCAGAACACCTCATTCACCTGACGAGGGGGACAGCCTCAAAAGCTTGTGAGTTTACTATCAAATAAAAATCGGTTGGATTCAAACGTGGTGTTGTCAGATTTCTACCCAGTCCAACGCTGGCATCTCTACATCTTTGGAAGAGCCAGTGCAGACACGATGGGCCCAATGGCCTCGTCCTGTACTGGGCATCAGGCCTGAACAGGAGACCTCCCCCTTAAACTGAACATCCGAGTGAAAAAAAGCTAAAAAAAAAGAGAGGCTAAAAAAAGTCGAGGAAGAAGTCAATTTAGCTTCAGACTGCCTCTCCAGGAATCCCCACCCCGCCCCCTCCCTGCTGAGCCTCGCCTGAGAGAGAGGGAGTGACCTACATCTCCACATACTTTCCCCATATAAGGAACGCACAATAACCAGGCCACAATCTATTACTTTCACCCCCCCCCCCTCCTCCTCCCCTCGCTTTGGGAATCTCAAATTTCAGTTAAAAGGCCCCGCCTTTTGCTTGGCGAACGAGCAGGCTGAAGCGATCCCAATTTTCTCCCCTCACTACATTCCACAGAGAGAGGGGGGGGGGGTGATGTTACACCGTTGAAAAATAGCCCCCCACTACTCAAAAGTTCCTGCACTGACCGCTTCCCCCTCCAAAAAAAATATCAACCCCATCCCCTGCTTCATTCAACAGCTCCACACCCCCTCCGTCTTTCTATTCCTTTCTCCCTCGCATGTTCATCCAACACCCCCTTAAACACATCACTTCCCTGCAGGAGCGACTTCCACATTCCTCACCCCCCCCCGCCTCAACCCCCACTCCCTGGGTGAAGAACTTTCTCCTTCAAGTCAAAACATCAACTGCCCCTCAGTGTCCAAAGATGTGCAGGTTGGGTGGATTGGCCATGCCAAATTGCCCCTCAGTGCCTGAAGATGTGCAGGTTCAGGGAATGGGCTGTGCTAAATTGCCCCATAGTGTCAGGCGGGGGGTCTAGTGAGGTAAAGATATGGAATCATGGAGATAGCGCCTGGATTGTTGTCAGCGCAGGCTTGATGGGCTGAATGGCCTCCCTCAGCACTGTAGGGATTCTAATCCCCCCCCTCCCCCAATTGGGTTTATTGGTGACTGTCTGTCCCCTCCACCCCTCTCCTGCCCCTCAGGTGAAGTCTCTGTTCTCCCCCTCCGATCATGCGCAGAACTGTGCATTCAGGGTTAACCACTCCAACATGCGACCCTGCCTGTAGCCGGAGGCCAGTTTGAGCAGAGACATGTGTGTGTGCATGCACATGCACACATGGTTCAGTTCTCTTTTTTTAAGAATTACTGTGGGTCTCCACCCTCAGCCAACCCCCCCCACCCCCTCCCTCAGCATGCACCACTCAGTCAAGCCAAGTCAGTCAGCTTGCAAACAGAACACTCATTTCACAATGCATCAGATATCATTGACAAGGGGCCAGAGGAAGTTAGAGACAGGGAGTATTGTAGGGCAGTGCTGGAGGAGGGTTACAGGGATAGGGAAGGTTGTAGGGGCTGGGGGAAGATTACAGGGATAGAGAGGGTTGGGGGGGCTGGAGGAGGACATGCAGAGACAGGGAGGGTTGGAGGAGGAGCTGGAGGAGGATGTGCAGAGACGGAGGGTTGAGGGGGGAAGCTGGAGGAGGGTGTGCAGAGACAGGGAGGGTTGGAGAGGGAGCTGGAGGAGGATGTGCAGAGACAGGGAGGGTTGGAGGGGGGGCTGGAGGAGGATGTGCAGAGACAGGGAGGGTTGGAGGGGGGCTGGAGGAGGATGTGCAGAGACGGAGGTTGAGGGGGAAGCTGGAGGAGGGTGTGCAGAGACAGGGAGGGTTGGAGAGGGAGCTGGAGGAGGGTGTGCAGAGACAGGGAGGGTTGGAGGGGGGCTGGAGGAGGGTGTGCAGAGACAGGGAGGGTTGGAGGGGGGGCTGGAGGAGGGTGTGCAGAGACAGGGAGGGTTGGAGGGGAGTGTGCAGAGACAGGGAGGGTTGGAGGGGAGTGCTGGAGGAGGGTGTGCAGAGACAGGGAGGGTTGGAAGAGGGAGCTGGAGGAGGAGGGCGTGCAGAGACAGGGAGGGCTGGAGGGGGGTTACAGGGATAGGGAGGGTGGAAAGAGCTGGGGAAGGTTACAGCGATAGAGAAGGGTGTAGGGGCTGGAGGAGGTTTATACTTAAAACAGCCCAGTTCTATTTTGTGCAATCGGCAATTGTGGGATCATTCTGTGCGCTCAGTGACCGCAAGAGGAATTGCTGCAAAGTGGCTTCAGGATGTGCCTCAGCTGCGGTGGTAACTTATCGTGACAGCCGGGCCCTGCGACACTTCCGAACTGTGTCATACTAGCGTGCCAACTGGGCAAACCACAGCCAGATAGTCATCAGTTGGTGCCAGTCAATGTACAGGGAGTTTCCCGCCAAAGAGAGACGGAGGGAAAGTGAAAGTGAGAGATAGAGAAAAAAAAACAGATTTCACACAACCTGACCAACACCACACTTCAACACTTCTTCATTCAGCCTGGTGGGGTGTCACTGAACCTTAGTGACAAACCACGCTGTGGGAGCAAGTTCCACATTCTCCCCACCTTCTGTGGGAAGAGCTTTCCCTCATTCCAACCCACCATTGGATTTATTAGTGATCGTCTTAGTCACCCCCACCCACCACATCAACACTAACACAACCCAATCCAACCCTCCAGGAATGGTGCACAATATTCCAGTCTCCCCAGCTCCCCCTCGGAATACCGTGCACCGTTTCGTGGAGAAGCACTGTGGTTAGCACTACTGCTTCACAACTCCAAGGACCTGGATTTGATTCCCGGCTGTGTGTGGAGTTTGCACATTCTCCTCGTGTCTGCGTGGATTTCCTCCCACAATCCAAAGACGTGCGGGTTAGGTTGATTGACCATACTTTTCAAAAAAATGCCCTTAGTGTCCTGAGAGATGTAGATTAGAGGGATTAGTGGGTAATTATGTAGGGATTATGGGGTTAGGGCCCAAGTGGGATTGTGGTCGGTGCAGACTTGACGGGCCAAATGGCCTCTTTCTGTACTGTAGGGTTCTATAATTCTATGAAAGATCAGTTTGTATTCAGCATCAAAAGACATACACACCAATAGTTCTCTTCCCTACCCCCAGGCAGTTGAAAGCACGGGTGAGATTACAAAGATAGGGAAGGCTATAGTGGGTTATAGAAGAGTGGGAATGTGACAAGGACAGAAGGCGATTTGACAGGGATTGGGGGAGGGGGGGAGGTGAGTGGTGGGGGAGGTGTCCTTGAGCCAAACAGGACGCCGGAAACACTGAAATCCTCTCCCCACCAGGCAAATCCAAGCAACAGGACCCTATATTAAACAGGAAGTAGCCAATTACAAGTAGGGTGGCTAGTGGGAGGGAAAACAGATGGTATTTACATGATTCCCCAGCATTGCTGCTTGCATTAGGAAAACCTCTTCTCCCAGCAAGATAATCCCCCTCTCCCCACTATTACAGCTGCTCAATCCCACCCAACACACTACAGAGCCAGCTTATTCCCCTCCCAGCATTGGGGTGGCACAGTGGGTTAGCACTGCTGCCTCATAGCACAAGAGATCTGGGTTTGATTCCTGGCTTGGGTCCCTGTCTGTCTGGGGTTTGCACATTCTCTCCACGTCTGCATGTTTCCTCTGGGTGCTCTGGTTTTCCTCCCACAGTCCAGAAGGCATGCTGGTTAAGGTGCATTGGCTGTGCTAAATTCTTCTTCAGTGTACCTGAACAGGCACTGGAGTGTGGCGACTAGAGGGTTTTCACAGTAACTTCATTGCAGTGTTGATGTAGGGTCTACCTGTGACACTAATGTAAACCTAGTCCCTCCCCCACCCGCCCAGGGGGGAAAAATCCACTTAGGGAGAAAGGGGATATCAGAACACTGGAGGCCATTCAGCCCCTCATCAGAAACATACAAACCCACGTATGCATGGGTTTCCTCTGGGTGCTCCGGTTTCCTCCCACAGTCCAAGGATGTGCAGGTTAATTTGATGGGCAATTTGTGACATGGCCCCTTTGTCCTGGGATGTGTAGGTTAGAGGGATTAGTGGGTAAAGCATGTAGGGATATGGGGGGTGTAGGGAATTGTGTTCAATGCAGACTCGATGGGCCGAAGGGCCTCTTTCTGCACCGTGGGGATCTAACGATTCACCTTATTCAAAAATCGCTCGAATACTAGGAAGTGCAGGTCAAAAGATGATGCAGCTCATGGTTCAACAGCTGGATTGCTGATACAGAGTCTAGACTCTGTCTGGACACAGGGTGAGGCTGGGATGAGGTAACTGGGTGAATCACATCCTGCTGGGTCAGGGTGTTGGGGAAAAAATGTTATGCTGGGAAGAGGGGCCTGTTGGATCACAAAAGGAGAACTGCAATTTGCACAGCCCAGGGCAGGGAGGGTGGACAGAGACACCCCCCAGGCAGAGAGTAATCCAAGAGAGAAAGGGAGAATGAGCATGGTCACAGACACACCGACAGTGCCCCACTCCCTCCCCCAATCCCTTCTCCAAACGGCACTTCCTTCCTGCTGGAAGCCAGCCCCGCTCTCAAGAGAACTGGCTGGCAAACTGTGAGGAATCCTGCAATCCCATTATGTCCTACCCTCCCCTCTGCAATCCCCACCCCCACACAGGATGGAGAGGGGTGACAGGGTACCCAGACCTCAAAATAGGGATTCCTTGGCAAACAAAAGACAGCATGTTCTGGCAAAGCAGAGAGACGAACACACATTCCAAGCTCCCCTACTCAAAAAAAAAGATGGGCTTAAAATCCACTTTAGAGAAAGTTGAGCTTCAGTCAGAATACATTTTGTTGGCATCAAAGCCCATCAGAGGGTGCGATGCCTCACCTTGGAGGTAGTTTGCCCCTCTCCTCAGGCAACACATGGGATTCAATTTGAATTTTTTTTTGGTGGTTTTAAAGTTTATTTATTAGTGTCACAAGAAGACTCACACATTGCAAAATTACTGTGAAAACCCTTCAGTCGCCACACTCCGGCGCCTGTTCAGGTACACCGAAGGAGAATTCAGCATGGCCAATCCATCCGAAAATTGTGGAGGCTTTGGAGAGGGCACAGAAAAGATTTACCCAGGATGTTACCCTGCTCTGGAGGACATTAGTTATGAGGAGAGGCTGGAGAAACTTGATTTATTATAAATTGTCTCAAATTTGGTTTTTTATCCATAGATCTATATAGACAGGGATCGCGGGTAGAGGTGGGAACATCGGGGTGGCAGCGCGGGCTCGTTGGGCCAAAGGGCCTGTTTCCTGTGCTGTTTTGCTCTTTGCTCTCACTGGAACAACAGAGGTTGAGGTGTGACTTGATGCAAGTCTACAAGATTATGGGAGGTGTGGATAGAGTGGAAAGTCAGAAGCTTTCTTCCCCCCCCAGGATGGAAGAGTCAATTACTAAAATTGGCAGGTTTTAAGGTGTGAGGGGTAAGGTTTAAAAGGAGATTTACGAGGCAGATTTATTGCACAAAGCAGTGGGTGCCTGGAACTCAATCCCTGTGGGGGGCTAGTGGAAGCAGATACAGTAGTGACTGCAAGAAGGGGCATCTGGACAAATACATGATCAGGATGAGAACAGAGGGATCTGGTCCCTGGAAGGATAGAGGGTTTTAGTTCAGTTGGACAGTATAGTCAGTACAGGCTTGGGGAGCCTGTTCCTGTGCTGCAATTTTCTTTGTATGTCAGACTGTGGGAGGAAACCGGAGCACCCTGACAGGGTGGGGGGGGGGGGCAGATTCCACACAGACAGGGACCCAAGCTGGGATTAAACCCAGGTCCCTGGCACTGGGAGACAACAGTGCTAACCACTGTGCTATCCCAAGGAATTGTCCAACTCACTGAGCATTGGCTTTGCAAGGACAGGGAAATGGATGCGAGTGAGAGAAGTGGAGGGGAGTGAATTCGCCCACACCCCCTCCAACCTCAGCAGCAGGAACTTGAGGCAGTGAAGGGGGCAGCAGCCAAGTACCAGGTTCAGAGGCACAGGGCATACAACTGCCAAGTGGTTCACCAGCACACATGTTGGCACAAACCCAGCCTGTTTCTGAGACCAGGGATTCCACGCCAGCCATCTACAACAAACATTCATTAAACTGCCTGGAAAGCAAGGGGTTAAATAGGCTCACCAACCACTCTGCCCACCAGAGGGGGGGGGGGGGTGGAAGGAACAGTGGGGGAGAGGAGGGGGATAGAGGAAGAAACAGAGAGAGAGAGCACACGGTGGGGGGGGGGGGAGAACAGGGAGGGGGAACAGTGAGGGGGGAGAGAGGGGGTTAGAGAGAAACAGTGAGAGAGGGGAAGAAGAAAGAGAGAGAGAGAGGGAGGGGAACAGTGAGAGAGGAGAAGAAGAGAGAGAGAGAGGGAGGAGAAAAGTGAGAGAGAGAGAGAGAGAGAGAGAGGGAGGAGAAACATGAGAGAGGAAAAGAGAAGAGAGAGAGGAGGGAGGAGAAACAGTGAGAGAGGGGAAGAAGGAGAGAGAGAGAGGGAGGAGAAACAGTGAGAGAGGGGAAGAAGAGAGAGAGAGAGAGAGAGGGAGGAGAAACAGTGAGAGAGGGGAGAAGAGAGAGAGAGAGAGAGAGGGAGAGAAACAGTGAGAGAGGGAAGAAGAGAGAGAGAGAGGGGAGGAAAACAGTGAGAGGGAGAAGAGAGAGAGGGAGGAGAACAGTGAGAGAGGGAAGAAGAGAGAGAGAGAGGGAGGGGAGGGGAACAGTGAGAGAGGGAGAGAGAGAGAGAGGGAGGAGGGAAGTGAGAGAGGGAGAGGAGAGAGAGGGAGGGAGGGGAACAGTGAGAGAGAGAGAGAGAGAGAGGGAGGGGAACAGTGAGAGAGAGAGAGAGGGAGAGGTGAATAATGAGAGAGGGGAAAGGGAGACAGGGAGGGGAAACACAGCTGGAAAAGACAATAGTTAGAGATAGGGAACAATGCGGGAAAGTTGGAGCAGAGTTTGGAAGTTTAGTGAAGTTGAATTTAATTTTGCAGGGTAATTCTTGGCCACACTCACCAATGGAGACCAGTTTGATATTTTCCCTGTCCAGGAACTCCAGTCCCACGGACACATTCTCCAGCTGCATCTGTCTGAAGTTGGGTCTTTGGTTGAACTTTCGGAACATCTTTTTCTGGCTGAGAACCTCGAGCAGGGCAATGAGCCGTAAACCATCGCTCAGGTCAGTCTGTAGGTTCCCGATCCGCTTGTTCACACATTTCAGGTGTTCATTACACCAGCGGGTGAAGGTATTCTGCTGGATTTTCTTCCAGGGGGCATCTTCTGCCAAGTCTTTCTCTGTAGCCGGCATCTCAGCGTCTGCTGCTGGAGCTGGAGGAGCAGCAGCAGGAGGAGCACTCCTCTGACTCATTCTCACTGCAGCCGATCCCCCTCTGGGTGGAGACACTCATATTAATACAAGCTTCTTAAAGGGCCCAGTCTCCACCTCACCTCCCTCCTCCCATCTCCATCTCCCTCCTCCCATCGCTATCCCTCCACCTCCCTCCTCCCATCTCCACCCCCCTCCTATCGCTCCCCCACCTCCCTCCTCCCATTCCTATCTCCCTCCCATCCCTGCTTCCCTCCACCTCCCTCCTCCCATCTCCACCCCCCTCCATCTCCCTCCTCCCATCGCTATCCCTCCACCTCCTTCCTCCCATCCCCACCCCTCCATCTCCCTCCTCCATCGCTATCCCTCACCTCCCTCCTCCCATCTCCCCCCTCCATCCCTCCTCCATCCCTCCTCCCATCGCTATCCTCCACCTCCCTCCTCCCATCTCCACCCTCCTCCATCCTCCTCCCATCTCCCCCTCCTCCATCCTCCTCCATCTCCCTCCTCCCATCGCTATCCTCCACCTCCCTCCTCCCATCTCCACCCCCTCCTCCATCCTCCTCGCTATCCTCCACCTCCCTCCTCCCATCTCACCCCCTCCATCTCCTCCATCTCCCTCCTCCCATCGCTATCCCTCCACCTCCCTCCTCCCATCTCCACCCTCCTCCTTCCTCCTCCCTCTCCAACCCCCCTCCACCCTCCTCCATCTCCCTCCTCCCCATCACTTCCCCTCCACCTCCCTCCTCCCATCTCCACCCCCTCCTCTCCCTCCTCCCATCGCTATCCTCCACCTCCCTCTCCCTCTCCACCCCCTCCATCTCCCTCCTCCCATCGCTATCCCTCCACCTCCTCCTCCCATCTCCACCCCCCTCCATCCCTCTCCATCTCCCTCCTACCATCGCTATCCTCCACCTCCCTCTCCATCCCAACCCCCTCCTCCCTCCTCCATCTCCCTCCTCCCATCGCTATCCCTCCACCTCCCTCCTCCCTCTCCCCACCCTCCTCCCATCCCTCCTCCCATCTCCACCCCCCTCCATCCCTCCTCACCATCCTCCATCTCATCTCCTACATCCCTCCTCCCATCTCCACCCCCTCCATCCCTCCTCCCATCCACTTTTTTTTTTTTTTTTTCTCCATCCCTCCTCCCTTTTTTCTCCCATCGCTATCCTCCTCTCTCTCCCATCAAACCCTCCTCCATTCTCCTCCCATCTCAACCCCCCTCAATCCTCCTCCATCTCCTCCTCCCATTGCTATCCCTCCACCTCTTCCTCCTCGATTCTACACCTCCTCCATCCCTCCTCCATCTGTTTTTTGTTTTGTCTCCTCCCATCTACACCTCCTCCATCCCTCCTCCATCCCTCCTCCCATCTCCACCCCCCTCCATCCCTCCTCCATCTCCCTCCTCCCATTGCTATCCCTCCACCTCCCTCCTCCCATCTACACCCTCCTCTACCCCTCCTCCCATCTACACCCTTCTCCATCCCCCCTCCATCCCTCCTCCATCTCCCTCCTCCCATTGCTATTCCTCCACCTCCCTCCTCCCATCTACCCCTCCTCCATCCCTCCTCCATCCCTCCTCCCATATCCAACCCCCTCCATCCCTCCTCCATCTCCCTCCTCCCATCGCTATCCCTCCTCTATCCCATCTACACCCTCCTCCAGCCCTCCTCCCATCTCCACCCCCCTCCCAGACCTCCTCCCATCTATACCCTCCTCCATCTCCCTCCATCTCTCTCTTCCCATCTCCACCCCTCCTCCAACCCTCCTCCCATCTCCACCTCTCCTCCATCTCCCTCTATCCCTCCACCCATCCTCCAATCTCCATTCTCTGTCCCTACCTCCATCTCCCTCCTCCCATCTCCACCCCTTCTCCATTTCCCTCCATCCATCCTCCCATCTCCAACTCCTCCATCTATCTCCATCCCTCCTCCTATCTCCACCCTCTGTCCCTCCCTCCATCCCTCCCTCAATTTCCCTCTCTCCCTCCATCTCCCTCTCGTCATCTTCCTTTCTTAATGTCCTACGTCCCTCCCCCCAAAACCCCTCTCTCTATTCTCCCTCACCCTTCTCCCTCAATCTCCAACCCTCTCTCCCTCCATCCCTCTGTCTCCATCCCCCTCATCCCTCCCTCTCCATTTCCCTCTCTCCCTTCTATACCCCTTCTCCCTCCTTCTCCACCCCCTTCCTTCCTCCTTCTACATCCCACTCCCTCCCTCTTTCTCCACCTCCTCCCTCTTTCCCCCTCTCTCTCTATCCTCTCTTCTCCTCTATCTTCCTTTCTCTCTCTCCCTCTATCCCCGCTTCTCCCTCTGTCCCCTCTCCTTCCTTAACCCACGGCCCTCTATCCCTCTCCCTGTCTTTCTTCCTCCCTTTCTCTCTGTTTCCCACTTTCTGTCCTGCCCCCATCTCCCTATCTTCCCCTCCATCATCAATGACCGCTCCCATTTCCCCCAAAGTTTTCCAACATCTAAAGTATCTGCTACACTGTGTGTGTGTGTGTGTGTGTGTGTGTGTGTGCACGCATACAATGTTAATGGAAGGGGCTATTCGCCTACAGAAGGCGTCACAATTTTATCCTCAGACACTCTCGCTTCCCTCCCGCTCCTTTGCCGCCCCCCTTTCCCTCTCTCTCTCTCTTTCTCTCTTTCCCTCATTCCTCTCCCCCCTTCCATTTCCCTCCAGTAACAGGACGCACAGCACGAGGCCACAGAA
Source organism: Sphyrna mokarran (assembly GCA_024679065.1). Classification (NCBI taxonomy): domain Eukaryota; kingdom Metazoa; phylum Chordata; class Chondrichthyes; order Carcharhiniformes; family Carcharhinidae; genus Sphyrna; species Sphyrna mokarran. The sequence continues at coordinate 81,701,537 of JAGIQG010000013.1, read as the reverse complement.
TCCCGATGGGAAGAGGGGCAGGAGGACAAGGGAGGGGCTGGGGTGGAGGGAGGAGAGAGCTGGGGACCCATTTGTGGCTCAGAAGATGGCTCTTTGAGTCCACCCAGGGTTGGCTTTGAGGGCTGCACGGCATGGGTGATAAGGTGAGCTATTTGACTGTGGAAGCTGGCGCACACTGATACCAAAATTCCCCATTCAGACATCAAATCTTTGTGGGAGAGGTGGGGGGCAGTGCAGGCGGGGTTGGGGGGTGGATGTCCGGCTAATTCTACTCCCTACAATCACCCTCCTCACCACACCCCCCACAACATCATTCTGACAAACAGAGGAACTGAGGGGAATTTCGAACCCCTCCCCCCCGAACAAAGTATACCAAGGCTGGGGCCCAGTACGGGCACGGGACCCAACCCAAAGAATGGTCAGCCTGGGCGGGCAATTCGACTAAGGAAGGCGGCGCACAATCCTTCCCTCTCTGAGGAAGGGTAGGGCAGCGGGGTTAAATTATCCGTGGATGCGTCAGTCCGCATCTGAGGGAGCGAGGGATGCAGGGGGGAGGGGGCTTAGTTTAACGTCCATGTGTTTGTGAAATGAATATTGAGAGGCTGCAGTTCGTCGAAGAACTTGGCTTCCCCAGAGAGCCTGCCCTAAGGCAGGGAGCCAGGAATTAAAGCAACACTACCCCTTCCAGACCGTTAAAGAATCCGAATTTTGGTCCGTGGGCAAAAACGCCCCGGTCAATTCTGGCTGCTATTCGACTGTGGCAGTCACTTTCCAATTTTACATTGAAAGCGCAGAAGGGACAAAGCTTTCGGTTAAAATTCTGCCTCTCTGAGCAATGCCCCCCAATACCCCCACTAGCATCAAGTATACAGCAAGCACACCATACAAGAACAGGAGGAGACCATTCAGCCCCTCTCCTCCAGCCTGTGACATTGGTACAGGAGGATGACCATTCAGCCCCTCTACAGCCTATTCCATTGGCACAGAAGGAGGCCATTCAACCCCTCTCCTTCACTCTGTGACACTGGAAGAGGAGGAGGCCATTCAGCCCCTCTCGAGCCTCTTACACAGGGACAGGAGGAGAGCATTCAGCCCCTCTCAAGTCAGTGCTTCATATTTTTGAGCAAAGCATCCAGTTATTTTTTTATCACCCAACCCCACCATGTACTGGGAAGTTTAATACTGTTAACTGATGTCCAATTTCTTGTGGGAATCGTTTCCGTACTCTGTTCCCTCTCCCTCCTGAGCAACGAGGTCCGGATCTTTACCGCTCGCTGTGTAAGAAAGGTACTTACTCACATTTGTTTTCTGCCAATAAAACCATCTGTCTCTGTCCCTCCATCCCCTCTCCACCGCCCCTTGTACAATGAGCCAATGAGAAGACCTCTTCAATATTGAGGGAAGTCGGTGGGTCTATAATGAGGGAGCACCACTCCCAGGACAGGTACAGGAAGGGGTTAGATACAGAGTAAAGCTCCCGCTGCACTGTCCCCCATCAAACACTCCCAGGACAGGTACAGCACAGGGTTAGATACAGAGTAAAGCTCCCTCTACACTGTCCCCATCAAACACTCCTAGGACAGGTACAGCACAGGGTTAGATACAGAGTAAAATTCCCTCTACACTGTCCCCAGCAAACACTGTAACAGTCTGGCAACACCAATTTTAAATCCAACCGATTTATTTGATAGTAAATCTGCAAGCTTTCGACTTTCGTCTTCATCAGGCAAATGCAGTGTTCTGGTCTGCAATAGCACACATATCAGCACAGACAGTCACAGATTGTAAAGCTCCCTCTGCACTGTCCCCATCAAACACTCTCAAGGCAGATAAAGTACGGTGTTAGATACAGAGTCAAGCTCCCTCTAAACTGTCCCCATCAAACACTCCCAGGACAGGTACAGCACAGGATTAGATATAGATAAAGCTCCCTCTACACTGTCCCCCATCAAACACTCCCAGGACAGGTACAGCACGGGGTTAAATACAGAGTAAAGCTCCCTCTACACTGTCCCCATCAAACACTCCCAGGACAGGTACAGCACGGGGTTAGATACAGAGTAAAGCTCCCTCTACACTGTCCCCATCAAACACTCCCAGGACAGGTACAGCACGGGGTTAAATACAGAGTAAAGCTTCCTCTACACTGTCCCCCCATCAAACACAGTAAGAAGTCGCACACCACGTTAAAGTCCAATGAGTTTATTTGGTAGCAAAAACTTTCAGAGCGCTGCCCCTTTATCATGTAAGTGAGAGTTTTGATCACAAACAGGGCATATAAAGACACAAACTCAATTTGCAAGATAATGGTTGGAATGCAAGTCTTTACAGGTAATCAAGTCTTAAAGGTATAGACAATGTGAGTGGAAAGAGAGTTAAGCACAGGTGAAAAGGATGTGCATTGTCTCCAGACAGGACAGTTAGTGAGATTTTACAAGCCTAGGCAAATTGTAGGGGTTACAGATAGTGTGACATGAACCCAAGATCCTGGTTTGAGGCCGTCCTCATGTGTGCAGAACTTGACTATCAGTTTCTGCTCAATGACTCTGCGCTGTCATGTGTTGTGAAGGCCCCCTTGGTGAACGCTTACTTGAAAATCAAAGGCCAAATGCCCATGAATGCTGAGGTGTTCCCCAACAGGAAGGGAACAGTTTTGCCTGGTGATTGTCAAATGGTGTTCATTCATCCATATTGTAATATCTGCATGGTCTCCCAATGTACCATGCTGTGGGACATCCTTTCCTGCAGTGTATCAGGTAGACAACGTTGGCCGAGTTGCAAGAGTATGTGCTGTGTACCTGGTGGAAGGTGTCCTCATATGAAATGATGGTATCCATATCGATGATCCAGCATGTTGCAGAGGTTGTTGTGGCAGGGTTGTGTGGTATTGTGGTCACTGTTCTCCTGAAGGCTGGGTAGTTTGCTGCGGACAATGGTCTGTTTGAAGTTGTGCGGTTGTTTGAAGGCAAGAAGTGGGGGTGTGGGGATGGCCTTGGTGAGATGCTTCTCTTCATCAATGACATGTTGAAGGCTCCGGAAGAGATATTGTAACTTCTCTGCTCTGGGGAAGTACTGGATGTTGAAGAGTACTCTGTTCACTGTGTCCCGTGTTTGTCTTCTGAGGAAGTCGGTATGGTTTTGCATTGTGGTGGAACTGTCTATTGATGAGTTGAGTGCCATATCCTGTTCTTATAAGGATATGAGATTATTACGTCCCCATCAAACACTCCCAGGACAGGTAAAGCATGGGGTTAGATACAGAGTAAAGCTCCCTCTACACTGTCCCCACCAAACACTCCCAGGACAGGTACAGCACAGGGTTAGATACAGAGTAAATCTCCTTCTACTGTGTTGTCACCAAACACTCCCTGGACAATGCAGCACGGGGTTAGATACAGAGTAAAGCTCCCTCTACACTGTCCGCATCAATTGCTCCCAGAACAAGTACAGCATAGGGTTAGATACAGAGTAAAGCTCCCTCTACGCTGTCCCCATCAAACACTCCCAGGACAGGCATAGCACGGGGCTAGACACAGAGTAAAGCTTCCTCTACACTGTCCCCATCAAACACTCCCAGGACAGGTACATCTCCAGGTTAGATACAGAATAAAGATCCCTCCAACTGTCCCCATCAAGCACTCCTAGAACAGGAACAGCACCGTGTTAGATACAGACTAAAGATCCCTCTATACATGTACATGTACAAGTCCAGTAAGTGAGATTTTGCAAACCCAGGCAAGTCATGGGGGTTACAGATAGTGCGACATGAACCCAAGATCCCCGTTGAGGATGTCCTCATGTGTGTGGAACTTGGCTATCAGTTTCTGCTCAGTGACACTGTGCTGTCGTGTGTCGTGAAAGCTGCCTTGGAGAATGTTTATCTGGAGATCAGAGGCTGAATGCCCGTGACTGCTGAAGTGTTCACCAACAGGAAGAGAACAGTCTTCCTTGGTGATTGTCAAGCAGCGTTCATTCATTTGTTGTCCCTATGGACAAGCCCTCTGGATACACAGGATCTGCTCAGATGAGGAGGATAGCAACAGACATCTCCAGATGCTGAAAGATGCCCTCATAAGAACAGGATATGGCACTCGACTCATCGATTGACAGTTCCGACGTGCCACAGTGAAAAACCGCGCCGACTTCCTCAGAAGACGAACATGGGACACGGTGGACAGAGTATCCTTCATCATCCAGTACTTCCCCAGAGTGAAGAAATTATGACATCTTCTCCGGAGTCTTCAACATGTCATTGATGAAGATGAACATCTTGCCAGGGCCATCCCCACACCCCCACTTATTGCCTTCAAACAACCATAGAACCTCAAACACACCATTGTCCACAGCAAACTACCCAGCCTTCAGGAGAACAGTGACTATAACACCACACAACCCTGCCACAGCAACCTCTGCAAGACATGCTGGATCATCGACACGGATGCTATCATCTCACATGAGAACAGCATCCACTAGGTACACGGTACATACTCTTGTGACTCAGCCAACATTGTCTACTTGATACATTGCAGGAAAGGATGTCCCAGGCATGGTACTTTGGGGAGATCATGTAGACGCTATGACAACAGATGAATGAACACCGCCTGACAATCACTGGGCAAGAGTGATCTCTTTCCTGTTGGGGGACATTCAACAGTCACGGGCATTCGGTCTCTGATCTTCATGTAAACGTTCTTCAAGGTGGCCTTCATGACACATGACAGCACAGTGTCACTGAGCAGAAACTGATAGCCAAGTTCCACACACATGAGGACGGCCTCAACGGGGATCTTGAGCTCATGTCACACTATCTGTAACCCCCATGACTTGCCTGGGCTTGCAAAATCTCACTAACTATCTTGTCTGGAGACAATACACATCTCTTTAACCTGAGCTTTTAATACTATCTCCATTCACATTGTTTATACCTTTAAGACTTGATTAGCTGCAAAGACTTGCATTCTAATCAGTATTCTGTAAATTCTTTATATGGTTAATATGTTTAACCTATGCTTAATGCTATCTCCATTACATTGTCTGCTCCTTTAACACTTGATTAGCTGTAAAGACTTGCATTCTAATCAGTATTCTGTAAACTGAGTGTGCCTTTATATGTCCTGACTGTGATCAGAACTCCCCACTCACCTGATGAAGGAGCAGCGCTCCGAAAGCTAGTGGTATTTGCTACTAAATAAACCTGTTGGACTTTAACCTGTGAGACTTCTTACTGTGTTTACCCCAGTCCAACGCCGGCATCTCCATATCATACCCATCAAACACTCCCAGGACAGGTACAGCACGGGGTTAGATACAGAGTAAAGCTCCCTCTACACTGTCCTCATCAAACACTCCCAGGACAGGTACAGCACGGGGTTAGATACAGAGTAAAGCTCCCTCTACACCATCCCCCATCAAACACTCCCAGGAAAGGTACAGCACAGGGTTAGATACAGAGTAAAGCTCCCTCTATACTCTCCCCATCAAACACTCCCAGGACAGGTACAGCACGGGGTTAGATACAGAGTAAAGCTCCCTCTACACCATCCCCCATCAAACACTCCCAGGAAAGGTTCAGCACGGGGTTAGATACAGAGTAAAGCTCCCATCAAACACTCCCAGAACAGGGACAACATGGGTTAGATACAGAGTAAAGGTACACTTTCCCTGTTAGATTCTTGGTAAAGGCTGTGGGATGGAGGGAATATGCGGAATGGTTATGGATATACATGGTGAAATGCTGAGTGTGTCAGTGATTTTGTGAATGTTATCTGTGGAATGTATGTAGTCAGGCTTGTGTCTGTCGTGCTGTCTGCTGCAGTATCTCAGCTCCTGTGTTCAAGAGGGTTGAGACATTGAAAGTTAAGGCCCCTGTCCGCTCTCTCAGACCCGACACGCAAGATCCGACAGGCACTGTGGAGGGAAGGAGGGACTGATAGCGAGAGGGGTAGGGTGAGGGAGGGGAGAGTTGTTGGGCAGACGGATGAAGGGGGAGGGGAGTTGCAGCGTGACATGTGAGTTGCAGGAGTTGGGGGGGGGGGATGAGTTCAGCAAAATGTTCTGCAACCAATATTCATCCTTTGACCAACATCACTGAATAAAACCCCTTCAATCTGCAGACGTTCATTACTCAGCTCTGTACGGGATCTTGCTATGCACAAAGCAGTTGTTTCCTATGTTAGCACCATGAGGGTCCCCAGGATGTCCTGAGGCAGGGGAGTGGATGGTGCTTCTTTCTTTTTCTCTCTCTGTCTCTTTTCCTCTCTCTCTCTATCTGTCTCTCTATGTTTCTCTGACCCTCTCTGTCTGTCTGTCTCTCTCATTTTCTATCTCTGTCTCTCTATCTCTGTCTCACTTTCTCCCTCTCTTCTGCTTGCTGCCTCTCTTTGTCTCTGTCTCTTTCTCTGTTTCTCTTTTTCTCTGTTTCTCTCTCTCCATCTGTATCTCGTTCTCTCTATCTCTATTTTTCTCTCTCTCTCTCTTTGTCTTTCTGCCCCCGCTCTCTTTCTATCTCTCTCTCTCCTGTCTCTCTCTCTCTCTGTCTCTCTCTTTCTCTCCCTCTCTCTCACTATTGTCTCTGATTTCTGCACCCCACAGCTGTGACTGTAATGGTAAATTCTGCACTCTCCCCTTTCCTTCTCTATGAACAATATGCTTTGGAAAGCATGCAAGAAGCAATACTTTTCACTGTGTACTCATACACGTGACAATAATAAATCAAATCTTTGCCTCTCTCTTTCTCTCTCTTTCTGTCTCTCCCTCTTTCATTTCCCTCTCCCTCTCTCTGTCTCTCTTTCTCTCTCTTCACTCTCTCTCTCTGTTTCTGTCTAACTTTCTCTCTCTTCACTCTCCCTCTCTCACTTTCTCTCTGCTATTCTGTCTTTGTCTTTCACTCTCTTTCTCTCTCTCCCTCTGTCTCCTTCTTTTTCTCTCTCTGTCTTTCTGTTTCTGCCTCTGTCTCTCTCTCTCTCTCCTTCTTTCTCTCCTTCTGTCTCCCTCTCTGTTTCTTTCTGAAATGTCAGCAGTCTTTTCAACACTGAACAATTTGCACATTCAGACTGGTACGCTCTGAATCATTTAACACTCTCTCGCTATGAATCATGCATCTGTTCCCACGATGACAATAACAGTTCGTTATCCTGCTAACGGTAATCTTGCTTCATCTCCACTCCACTCTGTCTCACTGACTCCCCTCATCTCCATCCCTCCTATCATCTCACTCTGCCCCTTAAATCTCGGCAATTAGGATTGAGTGAATGGGAAGGGGTTTGGATCCATTGGGATTGTGTACAGTGGAAGTGAATGGGAAGGGGTTTGGGATTGGGATTGTGTACAGTGGGAGTGAACGGGAAGGGGTTTGGGATTGGGATTGTGTACAGTGGGAGTGAACGGGAAGGGGTTTGGGATTGGGATTGTGTACAGTGGGAGTGAATGGGAAGGGGTTTGGGATTGGGATTGTGTACAGTGGGAGTGAATGGGAAGGGGTTTGGGATTGGGATTGTGTACAGTGGGAGTGAATGGGAAAGAGTTTGGGATTGGGATTGTGTACAGTGGGAGTGAATGGGAAAGAGTTTGGGATTGGGATTGTGTACAGTGGGAGTGAATGGGAAGGGGTTTGGGATTGGGATTGTGTACAGTGGGAGTGAATGGGAAAGAGTTTGGGATTGGGATTGTGTACAGCGGGAGTGAATGGGAAAGGGTTTGGGTCCATTGGGATTCCAGTCTGTGTTGATGTTGTGAGCAGCCACAAAGATCTGGGAGATAGAACAGGAAATATTTCTCCGTATGAATAATTCTGAATGATTTCCTCGAACACTGACAGTCTTTGGGTAACCATTCAGCAAGAATGAGGCATTTCCAAAATCTCTGATAGACTCCATTGTTTCCAAGGTGAGGGTCCTGGCGACACGCCCTCTGAGGACAGTGTTCACTCTCTGAGAACAGTGTTCACCCTCCAAGGACAGTGTTCACCCGCCACATTACACAGAATCGAGCAGCAAAATGCACATATCAACCTGGTGTCAGTGCTGAGGGAGCGCCGCACTGTGGGAGGGTCAATGCTGAGGGAGCGCCGCACTGCGGGAGGGTCAGTGCTGAGGGAGTGCCGCACTGTGGAAGGGTCAGTGCTGAGGGAGCGCTTCACTGTGGGAGGGTCAGTGCTGAGGGAGCGCTTCACTGTGGGAGGGTCAGTGCTGAGGGAGCGCTTCACTGTGGGAGGGTCAGTGCTGAGGGAGCGCCGCACTGTGGGAGGGTCAGTGCTGAGGGAGCGCCGCACGTGGAGGGTCAGTGCTGAGGGAGCGCCGCACGTGTGGGAGGGTCAGTGCTGAGGGAGCGCCGCACCGTGGGGGAGGGTCAGTGCTGAGGGAGCGCCGCACCGTGGGAGGGTCAGTGCTAGGTGGAGCGCCGCACCGTGGGAGGGTCAGTGCTGAGGGGAGCGCCGCACGTGGGGAGGGTCAGTGCTGAGGGAGCGCCGCACTGTGGGAGGGTCGTGCTGAGGGAGCGCCGCACTGTGGGAGGGTCAGTGCTGAGGGAGCGCCGCACTGTGGGAGGGTCAGTGCTGAGGGAGCGCCGCACTGTGGGAGGGTCAGTGCTGAGGGAGCGCCGCACTGTGGGAGGGTCAGTGCTGAGGGAGCGCCGCACTGTGGGAGGGTCAGTGCTGAGGGAGCGCAGCACTGTGGGAGGGTCAGTGCTGAGGGAGCGCCGCACTGTGGGAGGGTCAGTGCTGAGGGAGCGCCGCACTGTGGGAGGGTCAGTGCTGAGGGAGCGCCGCACTGTGGGAGGGTCAGTGCTGAGGGAGCGCCGCACTGTGGGAGGGTCGGTGCTGAGGGAGCGCCGCACTGTGGGAGGGTCAGTGCTGAGGGAGCGCCGCACTGCGGGAGGGTCAGTGCTGAGGGAGCGCCGCACTGCGGGAGGGTCAGTGCTGAGGGAGCGCTGCACTGCGGGAGGGTTAGTGCTGAGGGAGTGCCGCACTGCGGGAGGGTCAGTGCTGAGGGAG